>JAYJMB010005335.1:0-12074 GCA_036873735.1 Pouteria campechiana | reverse complement strand
TCGGCCGAACCTCGTGGGGGAGAGCGGTCACCTTGACATCTTAAGGGAGAGCAGTCATCCCGTCACTTTGGAGGAGAGCAGCTTTATCTCCTCTTAGTGCTTTCATCTACTTCAATATGTCGGTTTATAGCATCCAGGAGTTCTTAGTCTTTGGGGGCCCATAGGTATAAGTGGTACCTCATGTTGGCATATGCTATACCATCCTGAAGTGTTGCTACAACAACGTTATAGTCTAGCCTCTCTATATTAAAAGAGTGATGATTGAACCTATTGACATATTCATAAAGGATCTCATTTTTTTCTCTATTTTACTAATAGTTATGACCCTACTATCCTCTTTTGCCTTTGCTAACCAATGAAGTACTTCCAAAACTGCTCTTCTAGATCATGGAAAGAGTTAATGGATTATGGGGCCAAAATCTGGTACCACGATAGTGCTGCTCCTTTTAGTAGTGTTGGGGGAAGGTATGGTACTTTATGACATCCAAAACCCCTACTAGGGTCATTTGTCCATTGTACCCGACGAGGTGATCATCTGGATCCATGGTACCATCATAAGCTTCCAAGGATGACATTTTGAATCTCTTCAGAACCAGCTCCTTTCATCTAACTAAATATTCCTCCTTTCATACCTTCTAGCATGATCCTCGGGGAGCTTTTTCATCTATGAGTAACATGAAGCTTTCCTTTCATAGGTGCAGGTTTCTTATCTTTGGACTGGCTCCAGGACAGCATTAATTATCTTGACTGGATGGTCTCCAACTTCTTACTCTATCCCCCCCACTCCCCCGCCAAGAGTATGGACGATCCCAGGGGTCACCAGTTGTGCTCTAAGGGGGAAACTTGCATGTTACGGTCCGGGGACCAGAGCGGTAGGTGCTAGTCCTATTTCTATGTGGTTTATGAATCCATTCTAGATCGGATCTGCCTGAGGGCGGGATGGCTAAGGAGGAATTTTGCCCATAAGGTTGACTTGTTGCTACATGAATTGTTGCATCATCTGTAGCATTATTCCTTGCATCATCTGTTGCATTGCTTATTGACTTGTCAGACAAGATTAACCTAGCAAGTCCTTAGGTGACACTATACCACCATTTTGATTAAACATGGTAGTGTGCTATTGTAGGCAACTAAATTTAGAACTTTACTTCAATTAAATTACCTATAGTAGTGTGAATAAGGGTTGATCCCACAAGGAGTATCTAGCTTAGTTTTATGCAATGTGAACAAGAAAAGAGGGTTTTTAATTTAATAAAAAAAGTGTTATAAAGAAATCTATTAGAGAAGAAAACCTTGCCTTAAGTCAACATCCACCATTGGAATCTCATAACTGATCATTGAAGTAATTATAAATCAATTCACACTTTGAATATTCACCATTGAAATTATTTTTCCTATCTCTCCTTTGGTATAGTCAATTAGAAACACGTGATCAAAGTAACCCTAACTACTAAACAACCTCAGACATGCGCTAAAAGTTTAATCTAATAGCATCTTTAAGATTTGTAGAGATCTTAAAGTCCACTACAACTGCTATGCAACAAGTTACTAGACAGTCCGCTAAAGTCATTTAGATCAAATCTGTGGAAAGATGGAAAAATGGCTGCCAAATTTTGGTTTCCAACTTCTTTGAAAACCTTAGGCAATTTTCTAGGAGACTTAATTCTATATAAGGTGGTTTACATAGGCAGAAAACATTTTCTCCTTCTATTTTCATCTTTTTGTTTTAGCCTTTATTCCTTTTTGAAAAGCCATGGCCATTGAGAGGTCTTTTGCCTGGATCTTTAATACTCTTGAGGAGGAGTTTTGTAGCTATCCCCTTTCTAACAGTATAAACTGTGTACCTCCTTCTCCTTCTGCTTCACCAAATTGCCCCCGAGAGGGTTTTATTGTCATTTCTGTTGGTTCTCTCCAGGTGGGTTTCCGCTTGTCATATTCCAACTTTATAATCCAGGTCCTTAATACTTAAAACCTTTCCCTCGACCAACTTGTTCCCAATAGTTAATGCTATTTGATTTCTATTTTTCATTAGGTGCATAGTCTATAGTTCTACATATGTTCCCTTTTTCATAGTATCCATGTTTTCTTCTATTCTTTCTCTTAACAAAGCACCAAAGTTCTCCGGTTACTTTTATTTTTTGCCCCATACCCCTTGGTGCCCGCTTTTTGCCCTTAGCTCTAATGGGGATAATGGATGGAAATGCCATTAGATGTGGTTCAGGCAATCCCATGGCCAATGGTATTTTCTTAGCCAGTGGAGTACTGACCCTCCTAGTCCATTAGAGGAGCTTTCAACTCTAGAGCAGTATCTCTAGAGCAATATAGCTTGGGGGTAATTAGGTAGACTTTGATGTCAATGGGGAAACTACCACTAAGTCCTTTATTATCCCTAGATGCCTACGATGGATTTTCCTTATGGTTTCATGGATTAAGAAGCCCCTAAGCTGGATCCACTTTCTTCCTTAGTAGGTCAGTTTCTCAATTTTGCTTCCGTTATAGAAGAAGAAACTCATTCATTTTCTTATTTTGGGTCCCGTTGTGGCAAACTTGGTATTCTAAATACATTAGCGGGACCACTTGTAAGTCCTTTGTTCCTTCCTTTCTTGCTTCTATTTCCCAACCTTCCATTTTTGTGAGTTCTTCCACCTTAACCTGTCAGGTCAATGTTGTAGTGTAGAGGTGTTTAGTTGCCTCTCGCCTCATTCCTTTTAGTACTGTTCCCTCACCTTCTCACTCTGCTGGATTTGCATGAGACACAGATCCTTTTGATGTGGTTCTCGATTCTGCTTCGACTGCAGAAATGAGTCTAGAACCAATAGCAGGAGCTCCTACGGAACTGGTAGAGGTTTCTTTTGGAGGGAGCTCTATAAGGTTGTCCTCTTCCTCTACTTCATCTTTTTTTGATCTTGCCCTATCTTCTACTGTGGTAGACCAATCATCTCCTTGTCATCGATCCCTCTCTTTAGGTGATGTCTTAACTTATAGGGGAAGTCCTGATGCTTCTTTTGGTGGGGTGATTTATTCTTCCTCCTTCACCCCCAGTGGACCTTTGTCTGTTTATTTTTTGTGTCTTGGTAATCTTAGTTTTGCTCCTCCTACGTTCACTAATGTTAGGCCTATTGCTATTTTGTTGTCAGTTTGTGGGACCGCTTCCATTGTTAGTTCTATTCCAATGGTGGTTTTAGAGCCTGCTCTGATTGCTATATCATCTAGATTTTCTCTTGAGTCAACCACTCAACTTGCAAAAAGTCATCCAATTTATGATTCAGGAGTAGCTTCATCAACGATGGCAGTGGGAGAAGGCATTCTTGGAGGAGAAGCAAGTGGGCCTGTCCATGGATCCTTTGATCAACTGGAGGAAGTGGTTGAGAAGATGCAACATCGATTGCCACATCCTTTGCCATGTCCATTTACATCTTTCGTCGATAAGTATTAAGCATATTTCTTATAGATGTTGTAGTGATACTAGGAGGACAACTTTGTTTATTCGGCTAATCTTTTAAGTATATTTTTCTTATGTCCCTTAAGTTTTGTCAGGTTTTTCTTTTTCTACTGCTCAAGTACATAGAGTTCTTGAATGTCCATCCTTTACTTCCACTTCTGAGCATCCATCTTAGTGCCCACACATTGAAGCTTCTAGTTCAAGTGGTGGGGCGGTATCTTCCCACCCATCTTCTCCTACCTTGAGTATGTTTGGTAGGTTAAGTTCTGTTACCTCATTGTTAGAGCAGTCAAATTTGGTGCAAGTTTTTATCAATAAGTTATTATGCCCTACAGATCGAGCGCAAGCCTTAGATTTGACTTTTGAAGAGCTCTATGCTAGGTCAACCCTTAATATGGTGTGATCATCCATCATTTGGCGAAACGTTATTGATTGGATGAATATTTACTCCCATGAGCTTGTTAATACCTGACAAAGGTCGAGCTATCGCAAAGAGCCTAGAGCTTAAGGCATTGTTTGCAAGAGGAGCGGAACCATTTCAAAGAATTAGAGGAGACCACCTCCCTCCTCAAGGTGCGTGAAGATGCCCTTGTTATGGAATGGATGTTGTGGATATTGGTAGGAAGATTGCAGAGTTTGCCCAAGGATTTGCAAAGATTGCTAAGGAGGAAGTTGTTATTGCTCTTAAGGTTACGAAAGCGAACTATGATGCAATCATGAAAGCTACCATGACCATGATAGAAGTGTTGGAAAATTTGGAGGTGGAAGCGATGGGTTGGGAGTAGGTCCTCTAATAGGAGATTGATAGATTAAAAGCAAAATACTCTACTGGCTTTAGGTAGGCCTGTTAGGAGCATTTGGAGGAACTAATGGAGGAGCCGGAGTAACAAAAATGTTGTTGCGTCATATAGATAGTTGAGTGTTTTGCTTGTGGTTGACTCTAAAAAAAAAGATATCTTGAAAGTTTTTGGGAATACATATTCATAATGTGAATGTTGACAACTCTGATGAGGACATGTAATGTGCTTAAATAAAAATTTTAATGTTGATTTTTTATTGAACTTATATGTAATGGTGTGTTCTTTTTTTTTATCTCTGCATATGTGTGTGTGTGAGCAGAGGGCTAGACCTCTTATGTATCATTGTAATACATTTGTGTGTGTGAGCAGAGGGCTAGACCTCTTATGTATCATTATAACTTGAGTTGGGCCTCTTACGTTCCCTTTATAGATGATAGCGTGGAAACCAAGGGCTGAACCTCTTACAGACTCTTATAATTCGGGTTAGGCTTCTTACGTTCCCTTTGTAGATGGTAGCATGGAGGCGGGGAGATGAACCTCTTATGGAATTTGGGTTGGGCCTTGTACATTCCCTTTGTAAACAGTAGCGTGGAAGCAAAGAGTTGAACCTCTTACAAATACCAATTTGGGCTAGGCCTCTTACATTTGTTTATAGGCATCCATAGTATGGATATGCCAACAGTTACAAACTTGGCTTGTTTCTATTGGTAACACTAACAATACCTTGATGTTGTTCACTAGGGGATCTGTATCATGCATGTTGGGAGTTACTAATTGGTGTGGTAAGCCCACAACCACTAACACGATATATTTTGTTGGTTGCATCATGTGGATTTATTTCTCTTTTTTTAATTTTTTTGTGTTTTATTATATATCTTGGGAGGCAAGTCTTCCATCTAGATGGATAGTTCATGAAACATCACTCGCTTTGCACTATAAAATGTTCTAAGGCCAATTTATAAAGCATGCAAAACATAATAATTAAAAGTCTTGTTTAGATATTGTCCACTTTGACAACCACGACCGCAAAGTTTTGTCCTACAACAAGCACCTCAACAGATTTACCACAACCTCCCACACTTAAACCAAGAACTCCCCCCTCAACTAGGTAATGTAGGATGTGACTCACACCATCCACCCCACTAACAAGGCTCCAGCATCCTTGCCGAACACGCCCAAGCATAATCACTGGCTACTATCTCATATGGTATATTGGGTTCGACTCTGATACCAATTGTAACAACCCAGGCTCCTGTTGAGGTATTATCTGCTTTGGCAACCATGGTTGTATGGTTTTGTCTCACAAAAGGCACCTCATAATAACTTCGGTATTCCAAGAATCTCTTTCACCACACATCCAATGTAAGCTCTCCACATCTACTCACATGGCAATGGCTAGAAAGTATCTCTAATACCATTTGTAGCAACTCGAGCTCCTATTGAGGTATTATCCGCTTTAAAAACCATAGTTGTATGGTTTTGTCCCACAAAAGGCATCTCAACAGATTTACCATGAGCCCTCACACTTAAACTAGGAGCTCCCCCCTCACCTGGGTGATGTGGGATGTGACTCACGCCATCTAGCTTAATTAGTGAGAGAGTTGGTTTTGAAACCAATATGACTTGAGATCAGAAGTTCGAGTGTAAACTGTGACAAGTCATTGTGATATGCCTTTTGGGTAAAAAGAGTTGACCCAAGTGGGTAAAACTGTGTGGGCTCTTCATGCTAGCGAGATTTGGTGGGCTCAAAGTGAACAATACTTCACATTAGCTAGAGTTGGGGGTATTACGAGGAGGGCCTAGATTGAACTTATGAATTTGAGTGGTTTTTAGATAATAAAAATTTAAAAACAACTTTCTTTTAAAAACTTTTCTTATCCGTAAATTAGAGTAATTTTTAAATTTTTATATTCTATAAAACTAATCAAATTCAAGAATTTAGAAAAAACTCTTTAATTAAAATTATTATATTTAGTATAATAAAGTCATTATTACATAAATACTCATTATGATCATTTTTTTACTTATATAGTTATTTTAAAACATTAATATTTTTATGTTAGGGAACTCTAATATAGATACCCAATTATCTAGTTGGCAACATACCACATCAGATCCTTATACTAATAACGACGTCTATTATGTAGCCTTGAGAATATAGGAATGCAAGAGATGTGTATCCTCGGAGTCCTCCTCTATGAACAAGTCTGCATCTCTCTTGCGTACAAGCTACGTACACATCCCGACTACTGCTCATGCTCAAGTATAAAAGGACCAGGTATACACCCCCCAACATACAAGCTCTTATTAATAAACATCCCCTCTAAAAATCTCATTTACTAACTTGAGCGTTGGAGCATCTATGCCGGGATCACCCATGGTGTCCTCTAATTTTTTTTCAGTTTTGCAGGATTCTAGACGGAATCTTCTCGAAAGCCACATTAGCATTCCATTTGGGAATAACTCAAACATTGGTGCCATCTGTGAAAAAGTTTCAAAAGGCCTAAAGATGTTAGATGAAGCTCAAGGCAACACGAGTGCTCCCCCATTCCTTGCTACAGCCAACAATGCGTCATCCACATCAAACCAAAATGGTGCAGCTGCAACACTTAGAGACTTGTTCAATCAGCCTAAACCAACAAATCAACAAATGATGCAGGAGATGATGCAACAAATGATGTAGCAGTTCATGTAGCAATAAGGCAATTTCATAGGCAGAACCCCCAATAGGAATGATTATGCAGGAGCCCCACTTTTGCCTCCCCGCAATCAGGCAGATCCGAGTGGAAATGGATTCGAAAAATCATGTGGGATCCAGACCCTATCCGACTATCTTGATTTCTAGACTACAACTTACCGATCTCCCACCTAGAGCACAACCAGCGGATCTGGAAATCCCCCATGCTCTAGAGACGCTAGTGAAACAAAAAGCAATTAGCCACACAGTCGAAGTCGTCAATATCGTCCTAGAACCAGCCCAAAGACAGGATATCTATATTTAGGAAAGGTAAGCATCATCTTGTCCAAAGACAAAGAAGCTCCCCAAGGATAACATTACAAGGTATGAAAGACAGAAAACCCAATGGCAAGTTGAAAGACAGAATACTATAAAGTGTTCCCCATTCGTTCAAGAAATCCTGGAGGAACTAATCCTAAAAGGGTTCAGGATGTCATCCTTTGAAGCTTACGATGGCACAATCGATCTAGATGACTACCTCACCAGGTACACTGGATAGATGATCTTAGTAGGAGTTTTTGACGCCGTAAAATGTCACGTTGTCCCTCTAACACTCAAGGGAGAAACTATCATGGTACTAGACCTTAGAACCAGAATCCATTAGCTCTTTCAGTGATTTAGAGGAGTACTTCCAAAAGTTCTTCATCAGACAGCAGAGGTAGAAAAGAATAGTAAAATCATTAATGTCAATAAAAAAAAGGATAATGAAACTTTTCGCGAATACATCAATAGATTCAATCATCATTCGATAAACATAAAGAAATTAGATCACAATGTCACAGTAGCAACACTATAGAGTAGAATAATAGGCACAAAAGTAAGATACCAAATACATCTATGGGCCCCAAAAAATTAATTAGAACTTCTGAAAGCTATAAATCGACATATAGATGCAGATGAAAGTACCAAAGAAGAAAACTTCATAAGAAAATGGAGTCTTTCTTCCCCACAAGGTTGAAACAGATCCGCCAGAAGTAGGCCATCAGGAAGAGAAAGAGGTGTCAATTCCCATAAGGTGGCTTAACCCAAGAGGAGAGAGGTGAAATGGGTTTATAAAGTTTATTACTTAACCCTTGTGAAATCAATTTTTCATTTTTTCATGCTCGTATGCTATGCAATATGAGATGAATAATAAAATAATAAAGCACATAAAGAGTAAAGTAATCAAACACACAAATAACAAGATTTTTATAGTGGTTCGGGCACCTCATCCCTACATCTACTCTTCTAAGAGTACACTCTCCTTGTGTATTTGGTTCTACTATATCCAATAGTAGAAATACAAGTACTGCTTCTAGCACTTTTCTAGATTTCAGCTGTAGGGGGTATAAACATAGTGCTCTCAGTACTCTTCTGGATTCTAGGTCTAGGGGCCATAAACATAATGGTCCCAACACTCTTCTGGATTTCAGCTCCATGGGGCATAAGTATAGTGCTCCCAACACTTATCTGGATTTCAACTCCAAAGGGTATAAATATAGTGCTCCTAGCACTCACCTAGATTCTAGCTCTAGGGGCCATAACTATAGTGTTCCCAATACTCTTCTAGATTCTAACTCCAAGGGGCATAACTATAGTATTCCCAACACTCTTCTGGATTCCAACTTCAGGAGACATAACTCTGGTTTCATGAGCTAACCAGAAACTCTACCTTTGCGGGTATTTTATTTAAAATGATATGTCTCTATCTAGGCTGATAAGTATATGAAGTTAAAGCGCAAATACAAATGATAAAATGATAAGCACATTACAGTGATTTCAAACTCCCTTGGTATTATTGATGTAGTGTTGAAGCTTTTTTATCTTGCCAACACTTTAAGCAAAAATACTTGGAGGACTTGAATGGGTTTCTTATTGGGTGGTTCGCCTTTATCACATAAAACCCCTCAAGCTCCTTGATGATCTTTAGGAGAACTCGATCTTTGAGTAACTCCTTGTAGCACATAAGATCTCTCTTTAATATATTGAAGAAGTAGGCCTTGAATCGATACAGAAAAGCAAAGCTTTTGAATGATATTTGAAGTTTAAAACTCTTGGCCTAGAGATGCAAAGATTTGTAGAAGATTTTAAGTTCAATTCCCTTACTTCTTCAACCCTTGAATCATCTTTTAGCTTCCCTTTAAATAGAACTTCAAAAATATGACCATTGGAAAGAGTGGAAAGCAATTTCAAGGCCTGCAATGTTTGGATTTGGATTTTTGAACGTTGGAAGTTGGTAGGCGATAGTGGTAGGCAGCTAGAACAATCAACTGTGCGCTAGAAGATATGGCAGGCAATATGTCCAAGTGGCTATGGTCATTTTCTAGAAAAACTCGTAGATGCATTTTGCTATCCACCCGCAAGCGGTACCACAAGTGGCTGTGCCAAGTGACTGTGGCACAGGTGATATAGGTAGGCGGTAGGTGAACTGGTAGGCAGTTTCTACAGACAAAGTACTTCTTCTATGGATGGCAGGTGATATTTGTAAGCTGCTGCAGCATGCAGTTGTGGTCCTGCACTCAACATTTATGTACTTTGCCACTTGTAAAACTTGGACATTATTTATCATAAATCAAGATATATTTATTTACATATAATTTGCATAAGTTAAATCTTGGATAAGTCATGTAAAGAATAACTTCTATGAGATACACTTATCAAAATACGTTTATCCATATATGATTTTTACAAGTTGTAGAACATTGACAAATCATATATTATATTTCAAAATAATAACTCATGAAGTACGTACTTATGTTTAAGCAAAAATATATCTATGATCTAACATATGATAAGCAAAGTTAATGCATTATGAACTAAAATAGTTTCTTCAATTCTAGACATTTCTAATATGCTTGTACAAAGGATAACTTTACCAAAGAATACACAATCCAAACATATTTCAAGTTTCCTATATTAAAAGTATCATTAGCAAAAATAAGCCTTAAGCCAAATTTTGTTATCATTAAAATCATACACAACAAGCCTAATAAGAGATGTCTCTAATTACCCCCTTTTAAATTGTTTCACAACTCATGTGCTCCCTAAGATCCAAAGACATGGATAATCAGATCCATAATCCACCTGAGATCAAAAACAAAAACAACCTCGATCTTAAGAAGTATTGTCTCTTCCATAAAGATGTTGGTCATGACAAAAAGGAATGCCACATCTTAAGGGAAGAATTAAGAAGCTCATAAAAAGGGGCAAGTTACTTTTATTTGTAGTAGGTAACTCTCGGACAGCAACAACTAGAAAGGAAGATCATGCCTAAAAAGAAACAACGCCAGAGAAAAGTAACAAGGATGCTACAACAGAAGCAAATCATCCCATAATAGGAACCATTAATATCATCACTAGTTGTCCCGTAGCAAGACCGCAAATACACTCTGAGCAGGTGAATATGGTAGGGAAAAGTTCCAAGCAGAAGAGGGAAGAGGAAGATTTCCCCATCATCTTCTCAGAAGAGAATATACCTAGCGGTGCTGATCCCCAAGATGATTCTATAGTAATATCCATAGTAATCTCAAAATTCTAAGTAAATTAGATCACGGTGTATAGCTGTTCATCTGCAAACATTTTATCACTAACTAGAAAAGATTAAAATCTCCAAGAAGGCGCTTCAACATTTTGAAGGATGACTAACAAGTTTCACAGGAGATAGTGTGTTCCCAGAAGGGATCATTACCCTTTCTTTTATAATATGAGACAATCCCTAGAAGACTACAATAAGTCTAGACTTCCTAGTGGTAAACATACCAACATCCTACAATACCATATTATGGATCCCTAAGCTCAATAAAATGAGAGTAGTCGTGTACACATATAACCTTGCTGTCAAATTCTCTGTAGGAGGTGAAGTAGGCATCATCAGAGGGGACTAAAAAATTGTCAAAGAATGTTATGAAGTCTCAATGCAGATAGATACAATGAATACCAAAGATGAGTAGCGGATCACCCAGAGCAAGCCAATAGAACCTTTGGATATGGTTCTGCTGATCCCCATCTCAGAAGATAAAACTATTTAAATCAGCTCAACTCTAGAGACTCCATTGAGGCAAGAATTCATCTGCTTGTTGGGGAAGAATGTTGAAGTCTTTGCTTGGAAACCCTCTGACATGCCAGGGCTGGACCTATTTCACTAGATGGCGATTGACGATGGTCACAAACCAGTTAGGCAAATGAAATAGTTGTTCTCATAGGAGAAGAGGGAACCAATAGCAGTAGAGGAGGAAAAGGTTCTAAAGACAAGATTCATCAAACCTGTGCACTATCCCAAGTGGCTACCAAACGTGATCATGGTGAAAAAAACAAACAAAAAGTGGTGCATGTGTGTAGACTTCATTTTATTAAACAAAGCCTGCCCAAAAGATAGTTATCCCCTTCCCAATATTGACCAACTGGTGGACTCTACCACATATTACAAGTTGCTCACATTCATGGATGCCTTCTTAGGGTACTATCGGATCCAGATGTATGGGCTGGATTAGAATAAGACAACTTTCATCACTAATGTGGGTACCTTCTATTACAAAGTGATGTCATTCAAGTTGAAGAATGTAGGAGCAACCTATCAAAGAATGGTGAATAGTGTGTTCAAACACAACTAGGAAGGAATATAGAAGAGTACGTAGATGACATGGTGGTAAAAAGCAAAACTAGAGTTCACCACATCCAAGACCTGGGGGAGACATTCAAAATTCTCCAAAGCCAGAAGATAAAGTTGAACCCTCAAAAATGTACCTTTGGGGTAGCATCAAGAAATTTATTGGGATTCTTAATATCACAAAAAGGCATCGAGGCCAATCTCAAACAGATCCAAGCAATCAAAGATATGACAACACCTCACAGCGTCAAGGAGGTTCAACGGTTGATTGGGAGACTGGTAGCACTGAACAGATTCTTATCTAAATCAGCAGAAAGGGGTCTCTCATTCTTTAAAGCACTTTACAAGGAGACAATATTGGATCCAAACAATAAAGAAGCCATCCCAAAGACCCAACAAGCCTTTGAAGAACTCCAAATCATACCTCACCGCTCTCCCCTTATTGAGTGCCTCGGAAAGGGGGGGGGGGGGGACGGGAACGTTATTTCTTAACCTTGCAACCAAAACCGC
>JAYJMB010005334.1:0-12075 GCA_036873735.1 Pouteria campechiana | reverse complement strand
GAAGGGTTTAAGCCTCTCAGGCTGGAGGTAATCCCCAACAATGTACGGCTGGAACCATGACGGCCAGCAGTGTATCCCTTTAGGATATGGAAATAAGTCGTTCAAGCGCTCTTCCATTTCTTTCTGCTTTGCATGTTTGATCTGACGCTTTCGTCCCTTATGTCTTACTGACGAGATTTCTAGGACATCTTTTGGACAGACAAGATCCCAAGCTTCGCCAGACGGAGGAGGTGCCGTCTAGCTCCGTTCGTCGACTGGTGAGGCTGTACCGCGTTGCTGCCACCGACGTGATTAGCCGGCATCGTCAGTTAGTTGGACAATTGATCCACTCCGACCCAAATAGCTACCCTTTGATTTTATTTCGTGGCCCAACAGGTGTCATGCCAACATCACACAACAAAGTTTTGCCCATCAGGCATAAACTCATAACATGTCATTCAATCACCTCATATGATCTCTTTATATCACATAATCATCACGGAACGGTTCATATTCCATCAATATATACATTGACAAATGTACAATAAAATATTGACAAATGTACAATAAAATAACTAGTCATAGGATATTCCTTATCCCCATAAATCATCAACCCAAACATATAACGATGGGATAATTTTTTATCCCTCACATTTAGAGATCCATACACAAGCAACAATCACATATCCATATCATAAATCAAACACAAATTATTCAATTTAAGGGGTGCTCTCTATCCCTAACTTTCATGTGCTCACAAAACATAACAACAACACCCTTTAAAATAGCATGGAATATCCATAATCCCCAAACAAAACACACATACCTAGAAACAACCAATGGGATATTCTATAATCCCATCCATGCGTTCAGCAGATAAAGCCTACTTACCTCAGGCCTTTAGCTTCAACCATATCTCTCAAGCTCTATAGCTCTCAATCCTTTCTCTATTTGTCATATAGATATCATATTGGTTACAATTCAATTCATTTACAAAGGTAATCACACCAATTCAATGAACCATTATTGTTGGATACTAAGTGTGCTCTAACATTAGTCATACTCTTTAATCATTTGTAATCCTATATTCAACACATCATATTAATACCTCTTTCATAGCCAATCTCAAGTTATAATCATTAAACATATGATAAGCACTAGTTAAATTAGGGTTTCTTCATAATTATCACAAGGAACCCTCTCTCGTTATAACATTCATCTGCATATCACATAATTAACACATAAATAATTTTAGAACAACTCAATTAAGCTTTTAATTTAGTTATTTCATGGTTCACATGGCCCACAAAAAATACCTTTTAACCCTAATTAGGACTTAGTCCAAAAATCAAAATTTTCACGCCCAACTAACCCAAACAAGTCCCACAACATTATAATTCATGTATTAATCATTTTCCCCATGATTATTACTCAAAATCAAAAAATTACTCAAATTTCACTATTCATCAAGACCCTAGCAAGGTATGAAGCATAATTTCTTATGTCCAATTATATTCCAAAGCATGCTAATTAACTCATTACTCACTTTTCCACATGAATCTCATATCAATTCCATCATTTTTACCAAAATTTCATTGATGAAGAAAACCCTAACAAGCCTAAAATTAAAATTTGATTAAGGGAAAGTAGCTTACTAGGTTATTCACGTGTGGCTTTCTCCCTTGAACAAGAATCCAAGTGTAAAGCTTCCATTAGATACCTCCATTTGCGAAAAATCAGGTTTTCTTCCTTTTTCAACCATTCAAATGACTTAAACTTGGGTCTAAAGGTAAGATCAAGTGGTTCTTCATCCAAATTAGGTAGTTTCCAAGCTAAAATGGTAAGAAAATAGGCATAATGAGGCTAGGGGATGACTGGGGCAAGAGGGAGAAGAAACAAAATAGTTTTAGGCTGAAACAAAACGAAATCAGCCTTAAAAAGTTGGGCCACTGCCATATGGCAGTCGCTTACCATAGTACCCTAGCCTCCTATAGTACCATAGCCTCCTATGGTCCCACTTTCCACTAGGTAGAAAACCTCATAGTGTCAGACCTGATCGTAGCCAGTTGCCCATACCGCCTACTAGGAACAGTTTCTGTGTTGGCCATAATTTTCTCATATAAACTCCAAATTGAGTGATTATTATTCCATTGGACAAATAATTTCAAAGGTTAGAACTTTTATGTTAACAACAATTTTCAAATCAGCCCTATATATATAAAAAATTTAAATTAAGTGACCCAATTCAAAAATTTTGGTATTTTTTACCCATAATGGAGAAGTTTTGGTGCATTGATCATAACATCTGCAAATGAGATGATTTTTGATGCATTGGAAAGATAATTGTAATATATATAACTCTTATTTTGTCCATATTTTTCAAATTATTCCATTATCTATTTCATAAATGGATCACAAATAACTCACTTTCCAAATTTAGCATTTTCTTAATAAACTCTTGTGCTCCTTTGGATTTTCTCTATTTTTCCTTTATTTTTCTCATACATTTTCTCATAAATATGCACTATAATTTTCCTCAAATATATCAAGATTATATCCAAATACATGGACTCTTAATCACCCTTATGATATAACAATTTGGGTCATAATTTCTTAATTTAATTATTCTCATACATACCAAAGCAAAAAATTTTCCTCCCTCATTTTTAACACCCTGAGTGTTACATAGCTTCTCAAACCCTAGAACTTTACAACAACATGGAGTTGTGGAAAGAAAGAATAGAAAATTACAAGAGGTTTCAATAGCTATGTTAGATGAGAGTAAATTATCTAAAACATTTTTGGGAGAAGTAGTTAGCATTACTTGCCATGTGCTAATCAAAGTTACCATTTGAGCACTTCTAAAGAAAAATTTCAATGAGCTTTGTAAAGGAAGAAAACCAAACATTTCTTATTTCCATTCTTTTGGTTATGCATACTATATGCTAAGTAATTTGAAAAATAACCTTGAAAAATATGATGGGAAAAGTGATGAAGTTGTCTTCCTTAGTTTCTCTTCTAATAGCAAGGCATTTAGCATTTTCAATAAGAAAACTCAAGTCGTAGAAAATTCAGTGCATGTAATATTTGGTGAATTTGGATTTACCTCGAGGAAGGAGATTAATAATGAGGTAGATGAACCTAGAAAGAAGATGAGAAATCTAAAACTAGAAAACCAAAGGGTAGAAGGAACTTCAAAGCAGAATGGTAATCAAAATTTAGAAAATGAAGAGGAGGTAAGTAAAGGTAATGCTCCCTTCCACCACCTCACTGATTTGAAGTTAATGCATGCCCATCCTAGAGATCAAGTTATAGGTGATATCTGTGATGGTCTTAGAACAAGAATATCCATGCACAACAGTTGTGGGCACTTTGCTTTTATCTTTAACATTGAGCCAACTTGCATTGATCAAGCCCTCAATAATAAAAATTGGATTATTAACATGCAAGAGGAGTTAAATTATTTTGAAAGAAATAAATTTTGAGAATTAGTTCCAAGACCTAAGCATAGTGATGTAATTAGAACGAAATAGGTCTTTAAGAATAAATTAGATGCAAGTAGACTTGTTGTAAGAAATAAAGTAAGGTTGGTTGCTAAGGGGTATTCCAAAGAAGAAGGAATTGATTTTGAGGAATCTTAGGCTCTTGTAGTAAGATTAGAACCCATAAGGATCTTACTTGCATTTGCATCCCATATGAACTTTAAAATATTCCAAATGAACATGAAAAGTTTATTCCTAAATGGATATCTAAATGAGAAAGTATATGTGGACCAACCTCGCGGATTTGAATTAGATGATCAATCAATTCATGTTTATAAATTTACTAAAGCTTTATATGCATTGAGGCAAGCTTTAAGAGCTTGGTATGAAATATTGAGTAAGTTTCTTGGTGATCATAAGTTCAAAAGAGGAAAAGTTGATACTACATAATTCATAAAAAATGATGACATGGATATCTTGATAGTTCAAGTTTATGTAAATGGCATTATTTTTTATGCCACTAATGCAACCTTTTGCCAAAGGAATCAAAGCTACAAGCATCCCCATGAGCACCTCAATGAGATTGGACAAGGACAAAAAGGGTAAACTAGTAGATCAAAAACTCTTTCACAACATGATTGGTTCTCTTTTATATCTAATTGCATCTAGGCTCATATTCTATTTAGTATATATTTATGTGCTAAATTTTAGTCTAGTCTAAAGGAATCACACCTACCTGTAGTAAAATGAATCTTTAAGTATCTAATTGACATACCAAGTCTAGGGCTCTATTATCCAAAGAGATCTAGTTTTGAATTAATTGGATACTTAGATGCTGACTTTAGAGGATATAAAGTTGATAAGAGAAACACTAGTGGAACATTTCAATTCCTTGGGAATATGTTAATTTCATGGTTTTTGAGGAAACAAACTAGTGTTGCTCTCTCCTCTCCATTACAGAAGTTGCGTTTATTGCTTGTGGAAGTTATTGTGCACAATTACTTTAGATCAAACAACAATTTCTAGATTATGAACTGGATTATAAGAAAATCCTAATAAGGTGTGATAATACTAGTGCAATATGCTTGATAAAAAATCTAGTGCTTTATTTACACACTAAGCATATTAATATTAGGCATCACTTTATTAGAGACCACATAGAAAAACATGATGTTTGCTTAGAATATGTGCCTATGAATGGTCAACTTGCTGATATTTTCACTAAACCATTGTCATCAAATAATTTTTATGCAATTAGAAGAGAATTAGGAATGATAGATACAAATACATGGACTCATGCATTGTTAGTTTGATTTCTTAAGTGTTTGTAGTGATCTATTTGAAAATTGTGTAATATGAATTACTTGACAATGATGATTGTTGGGTAAGACATATGCTGAAATTTGGGCATGTTGCAAAACTTTAGATGAGAGAAAATCGTAAAATCTTTGAAAACTAGTACATAGGAGAAAGTCACTTCAGCCAAGGCAATCGCGGCACCAGGTGCTTGTGCAGGAGGCACTTGACGATTCAAAAGAGGTAAAACCCATTTGATAGTTTCAATTTCCTCACTTTGATCCTCTTCCCAAATGATAGCTCTTTAGTTCATATCTCTACTTTATCTTCCTAAATCCCTAAAAGATCTTCACTTCTTATGTATTTTGGATATTCCCATCACCCTATGTAACACCTTGGTTGTTAATTTTGATAAATTGGTACTTGAATATTTGAGTACATTGGAGTTGTTTTTTAATATAATTGACAAAAGGAAAGAAATTGAAGCGAGGAAAATTTTAAAATTTGAATTCAGTGATGGATTGAGCTGGGAAGATTATTTTGAAATAAGATAATGTAAATGATTAGATTTTAGTTATTTAGGGCATAATATTTATCCATTAGATGTTAGTAGTATGTGGGAAATGTTATGATTAAAAGTATATGAAAAAGGAATGGAAATAAATGGAGAAAGGTGGAGAAAATCACAAAATAAGGAGGGTAGCGAATCCGGTGCCAATGACGGGATAAATATGGGACCTTATGTTATTTCACCATTCCATTTTCATTTTTCTCTGTTCCATTTCTCCCTTATTCCCCACATCCTAAATTCGAAAACCCACCCCTTTTTCTTGATTTTTCATGAAATTTCTTGAGAAGATAACCTTGTTTAGGCATCTAATTTATCCCTCATAGATTCAAGTTGAGATTTAGTCATTCTAATGATGCAAAGAAGAAGGAAATCTATTTAGTTGCAAATCGTGCTGGGTTTATGGAGATTTAAAGCTGGAATCAAGCCTTATGATGGAAGCCACATTTGCAAGGTAAGGTAAGACTTATTTCCATAACCGATTTTATGATTTTTGCATTATTAGGGTTTATACCCAACTTGTGAACAGTGGTTTTGGAGAAGATGATTTGTATATATTATTAAAATCATGGAAAAATAATTTATTCATGCTTAATGATGTTTTGAAACTTAATTAGGCATGGGAATTTATGATTTTGTTAACTAGGGTTTCATGCTAGAGTCATGAAAAATGAAAAATTAGGGATTTCATATTATATTCATAAATTATATGGGGGAAATTATTAATTAGTGAATTGTAGTATTTTTGAAGTGATATGGGCATGAAAGAAATTATGAATTTTGATTTGCTAGGATTTTTCCTAATTTATGAATAGTAAAATTTCCCTAAATTTGGTAGTTTATGTGTAATAATTATGGGGGAGTAAGTATAATTCATTGATTAACGTGTTTTATGACTTGTTTAAGAGTGAGAAATCTGAATGCAGATAATGACCTAAATGAGATTGAAAGGGCTTTTGTGGATAAAGTGCTTAAGTAGCAAATTTATTGCATTAAGAACCTAACTAACCTAATTCTAAGGTTATTGGAATGTTACTTGAGTTGTATGATGATTGCACATGGTTAGAAATGGAATCCCTTAAGACCCCTTGTTGTGATGTTATGATTTACATATTACCTATTAGCTATTTAATAAAATGTCCCAATGAAAGGCAAACTATGTATGAAGGGCTTTATTATAACCCTAAGACCCTTATAGAAGGGAATGAAGGATTAATCATTTCGGGTGTATTTATTCATAATGAAATTATTCCATGATGATAGAATGTTCTAATGTATTATACATAAATTGGATCATGCCTATGTAGGGCTATCAATATGGATGAGAAGCTAAGGAACAGATGAGGATTGATGAACTGGCACTTCACGCAAGAAAGTAGACCCCCCTTTTCTAGTTGAGTACATGGAGATTTGCCCATTTGTTTGAATCTGGGCTTGTATGTTTTGCTTGGGGATAATGGATATGCCATTTGTTATCAACATGTATGTTTGGATTCAGAGATATGTTTTTGTTATTGATATATTTACATGAATAAAATGATTATATGATGTTGTTATATGAATTGATAACTATTTGGGATAGAGATTATCTTATGTTGGTAAGTAAGCATGAAGTTATTATTTTATATGAACATATGGATGAATAGGGATGATGAGTATCCCATTATACAGAATACTGTTCATTTTGTTAGGCAAATGTTAATGCTTTGTATATTTTAACAGGAAATATACATGTTGTGGATATGATATGAACATGTATGTGCTTGATTATTCATCATTATTTTCTATTACTTACCTACTTACTAAGTTTCATGTACTCACGCTTTCTTATTCTTATGGTTTTAGCTGACAAGCTAGGTGAAGCCTCCCAACTATGGATTGACATTTGTGATGATATGATAGAATGTCAATATTAGAATCCCATCGTGTATTTATACAATGATAATGTCATTGTATATTTGTATAAGTGTATTGAGATGATTTCCAATGATGTATATTTGTAGTGTAATGGCATGTCATAATAGTAATAAATGTGTATGATTTTGAGAGAGATTACCTCATGTTATTGCCATCATGGGGCGGCGTAGGTTTTGGGTTTTGGATAAAATGGGCTAGTTTAGTGAGTTTTGTTAATGCTTTATGATTATTAATTCAATTATTATATCTATGGATGAATGTACAGGATTATGTTTCATATTGAAAATTGTGAATATTGATGTTAGGAACGTATTTGATTAATGTATATCAGATGTAAATTCATAAAATTTAGGGTAGACTCTACAGAATTTTTGGCAAAAGTTCCCTAAAGAATATGAAAATTAGTGAGAAAAGGGAATAGTAGCATCTCGCATAAGCCCCAATAGAAAACAATCTATAGGATGGCAAAAACGCACAAGGTGGGGGTGCGAGGTGTTACACTCTATACATCTATGGTCCCCAAACTTGTTATCTCCAAGCGCTCACATAGAATCAAGTGGCCTAGAGCAAGAGGAAGTGCATCTACCTCTAGAGGAACTACCTCTAGGGCATCAACAACATCTAAGAGAGTTCACTTCACAAGTGACTCTCAAGGCAACACATATACTCCCAACCATTCATCTCAGCATAGTGGGGAGGAAGAAGAAGTGATGGGTAGTAGATAGGGTGTAGGAGGAGAAGAGGTTAAGATGTTTGATGTAGCCTCATTGCTTGAAATGGTAGATGGAAAGAAGGTCCCAAAATCAAAATTTGCCCCTAGGGATATGTTAAACCTAACATTTTTTAATTAGCCTAATTTTGATGATGAACAAGATTAACTAGCTAATTTTGATGATGAGCAAAAATGTAAGTGAAAATTTAAGTTACTAACAAGTTACATTCCCAAGTATTGCAAAAAATAGATGAGTAAAACATGTTAACTACATTAATGAAGTAACTTCAAAGTGATGGACAATATTTGCAAGATCACAACAAGCTAAAATCCACCACAATTATGATTTCAGGGGAATAATAACAACTAAATTCTCTAAGAAAGATAATTTTGAGCCAAGAAAAGGATTTTATATGCACTGAAACACTTTTAAAACCAAAAGAAACAAGTTTAGAATATAAAGAAACCTTCAAAAGTTTTGAAAGTCAAGTCTGAAAGCACAAAAGCTACGTCTGAAAGCTTTAGAGTATCTTTAGAGGATACTTTAGATGGTGGTCACGAGCTTCAGAGGTGAACTTCAAGTCTGAGGAATTCAGAAGTTAAGTTTAGAAGATGTTGAAGTCATCAAAAGGTTTGATGACTACATCTAATGTTGAACCAAATCTCTTTACTAGGCTTGATTTTGATGATGAACATAATTAACCAGACAAGTTTTGATGATGAAAAGAAATACGTGAGTGAAAGTCTAAGGTAATCACAGTAATGTTTTCTAGTATTGCAGTAAAAAGTTATAAATCATATTTCAGGAAATTAACTTCCGTGAAAGTGGATAGCACAAAATGTAGGTTTTATCAGAGACAAAGATCATAGCATCACATCTATAAAGAAAGAAAACATAAATGCTCAAAATAGAAAGAATAACACTGAAAATTTGAAAAGAACTTTAGATGAAACTAGACAGAATTGAGTTGTTGAAGACCAAAGCCAATAAGTGAAGAAGCTTAGTGAGCTTGAAAAATGTCAACTAAAGATATATCATCTAGACTACTTCAGATAAATATTCAAAGCCAAACTTTTAGTTGAAGGATATGTCTAACATCAATCAAGCTCAAAAGATACTTTGAAGCACTTAAGGACACTACCAAAATCAATCAAATGAACACCAAGGTTAGAACATAGTTCAATTCAAAACAGACTTTAAAAAATAAAGAACAACTGGACTCTGGATTCAATCAAAGCCTTGTAAATCACTGATAAAGAAAAGAAGGCTACAAATGGCATATTCAAATTCAGACACTAATATAGTAACAAGTAAAGATGTTAAAACTCCAAGTTTGAAAATTCAAAGTGCCAAGACTTAGACTTCACCAATGCAAGCAAAGCTCGAAATGATAACTCCAATTGTAAAGGCTAAAAGTCAGATAAAGCCATCTCATTTGCGAATATAGCCAAAGTTCAATTGAACAGACAAGGGAACTCACACTAGTCCAAGTACAAAATTATAATTCCATACATGGTGAAGCATTTTAAGACATGAAGATTTGCTTTAAGACATAACTGAACATGCATTGCAAACTAAACAATTTATCCCAGCCTAAAATAATAATTTCAAACATGGCCATTCAAATTTAGACATGGTGAATAGTTTCCATGCATAGAAGAAAGAAGTCAATTCTAAGTCAAGCACCAGTCTAAGTCTAAAATTTTAATTCTGAACATGACTATTCAAACATAGACAGGATGGTTCATTTTAAGACAAGGGTAAAATGGTCAAATTCAAGCTAAACAAGTTAAATAAGTCCAAAAATTAACTTCAGACATGGAAAGTGAACTTAGACATGGCTCAACAGATCTCAAACATGAAAACTCATGAGAGAGCTCCAAAGAATAGAAAATCCTGTCAATTCACTAGCATTAAATGAACATCATATTCTCCAATGAGTAGAATTCTAATTTAGCTGTAAAAAGAGAAAGAAAGGTTGTTCCAAAAATTAACAAGCTAGATATCTTTGAGAAAAGTAAGAGAAGAAAAATAAGACATTTACTCCTAGATATTAAGTATTCTTCCAACTCCACAGTGCCAAAATGCTATCTGCATTCAAAGCTTATTCTCTACGGTAACTCAAGGGAGTTTGAAATACTTTGTATTTATTGCTATATATTTATTTCTACTACATTTAATTATGTACAAACTCAGCTTATGTAAGAGACATATATTATTATATATTTTTTGTTGATTGGGATAATAGGCAAGGGGCTCGCTAACTATGTATAAGTTTGTTGTCCAGCTTTGGAAACCAATTAGGATAAGTTTGTTAGTTAGCTTTGAAAATTAACTAGGATAAGTTTTTTGGTGAACTTTTGAAAAAGTAACTTGTGTAAGAGTTCGTTGGTAAGCTCAGGAAAACCAACTAGTGTTTAGTGAAACTTGAGTATAGTAAGTGAGACTAACTTAGAGAGTGGAGTAAGTACTAAGGTTGGCCAAGCCACTATAAAAATAACCTTGTCTATGTGCTATATGTTTTGATTTACTTTGGATTATAGCACTTCATTTATTTGGCTAGAAAATTTTAGAAGCTCAATTCACCCCCCTCTTGAGCCACCACTAAATGAGACCAACAATTGGTATCAGAGCACGATTCAACAATGAGTCTTGATTACCTTAACTGCTTGAAGAGATCTTGATGACCAACATGTTCCACAATACAACCATAGAGGAACAATTCATTTTTAGACCTCTATACTTTGATTTCACCAATATGGATCTTAGAAAGTACAGATGCAAAATTTTATATTGCCATAGATTACCAATTGTGGCTCATCATTGAAAATGACAAGATAATCCTTTGACCTCCATACTTCGATGGCACCAATTATGGATCTTCGAAAGTAAAGATGCAAAATTTTATACTAACTACAGATTATAAATTGTGGCTCATCATTGCAAATGACAAGATAGTCCTTAGTAACAAATATTAATACACCCTAGAGGACATTCAAGATATAAAAAAGGATGCTAAGGCTAAACATTATTTTTATTCTGTATTATCTCCTTCAGAGTTTGATAAAATCTTTACTTGCAATTCCACTAAAGATAATTGGGAAACTCTGAAAATTATTTATGACATAACTAGTCAGGTCTAACAGACCATATCTAACATTTAGATATAGGAAGGAAGAAACTAGAAAGTTCAAAACTAGAAAACACAAAGGAAGCAAAAGGAGACAAATCAATATTATCAGTTCATGGCAATTCATGATAATGAGGTATTCTTTGAATCTAAAACTCCCAACTTCCAAGAAATATTAGATGAACTCTATGATGATTTCAAAGTATTGAAAAACCATACATTATAGTTGAAATTATAATTCCTTGCAAGTGTATGAACATATAGCAGTATAGTTTGCAATACAAGGGTCAATCCCATAGAGAATAGTCAAACTGACTTAATTAATTTTAGTTACTAAATTATCCTAACCTCGAAAGAATGTATTTTAACTAAACAAGCTTGGGATAAAGTTTGGTATAATTTCAGAATTTCAAAAACTTAATGGAATGAAAATAAATCAATGGCTAAATATAATGCAGAGAGATTAGCAAGATTCAAAAGTCTAGGGATCCTATTTCACCACTAAATGATACCCTTTTGCCAATGGAATGTTGAATTCAATGCCTCACTTGGGTTTATTTTTTCAAAAGTAAGATTATTACTATTAGGTGTGCAGGTTTAAATCAAGTGTTTTCACTTGTTCCGATTACCTATTATGTGTAACATAATTGAGGTGAAAACCCATTAAGCTTGAAAACATAAGAACAAAAATAGTATGGTTTAGCATATGGTGTCTATCTTAATCATCTATCCTTCTAATTCAATGGAAATTATGGTTTAACATATGGTGTTGTAAGGCCCTAAAATTTTCAGGTATGTTGGGTTTCAATTTTTATAAATTGGTATGCAGTACATGTGAATACACTTAAATTTTGGGAAAATTTATTATGCTAAGTCATGAAATCATGAGGATTACTATTATTAATATGCAAATGCGGAATGAAGTACATTAACTTATGCTAAATAAATGGAAACAAGTTGGAAAAATTGAATAAAAATGAGGTAGTGAAG
>JAYJMB010005331.1:0-12079 GCA_036873735.1 Pouteria campechiana | reverse complement strand
ACACAATTGCATAAGAATAACAAATATCTAAGTATAAAAACGTATCTTATGAGTGAATGAAATCCACTCATCACCAACTTCTCCTAAACCCAAGCTAGACTCCCAACCAAAGTCCTTTTAATGGTTTCTATTGGCTCATCCTCATCATCTTCACAACCACCAAAACATGACCAACCACTTTTTGTATCATCTTCCTCATATTCACCTCACAGCCCAAACTAGAATCATCTACCTGGAAACCTAACTCAAAATCTTCTGAGCCTATTTATATGACTTTTGATGAATACCAACCCAAAATTCATTCCAACTTAGAAGTTATCCAAAAGAACTTGAGCTAATCTGAGATGTGACAATGCCTTTCATGAAATTCAATACCTATTTCTAGATTTTACTAATAAATCTTATATAGTTAGGATTAATTTCATCCTAGCAATCAATCCTATCCCTCCTTCAAACCTTCCACAACCCAAGGAACCTACCTTCATGGTAGTTCCTTCCATCCAAGCTAGAGCAACCAAAGAAACCCAAGTCTTAGACCCAACTCTCTTAGTTAAAATGCCTAGTAGACTTGTGAAAAAGAATGTTGCACTTTGGAAAACTAGATAATCCAAAATTTCAACATCTTCCAAACCACAAACCTCTAGCCAAGCCCAAATACCCATCACCAAACTTCTGACATCCAAACCTGGAGGATCTACCTTCCAAAATCTACCTAAACCTTCTCCTCAACCTACCTAAACCTACCTTAATCTCAGCCACTTCCTTAATGTTCACCTTAAAAAAGATACCACCCAAGCCTTAAACTTGTTTTTTTCTTGTTTTTTGAAAGTTTTCTCTTTGAAATTTCTCCTCCTATGTAACTGATGCTATAGGAAAAGACTTTGAATGGCTTTGAATGCAGGAAGACTTTCTTCCCAAAAGGTTGTTGTGAGGTTGTAATGAAGAATATGAAGGTGCATAATGTGAAGGTTTTGAGTGCTTTTTGTTGCTTATAGTGAATGAAGATTAAAGCTCTCTTAATGCTTGCAACAACTTTGAACATCTCAGATTTACTCCCATTATAGTCGGATTATAATTTTAGCTGTTGGGGTAGGTGGAGCTCATTTAATGTGAGAGAAATGTTCAAATTTATGACCATTGAGTTTCACATTCATTGAAGTGTGTGACCTAGCTATTGAAGTTCGAGACATAGCTATTTAAGAAAGGGCAGATGGAATTTTAGAGCGTCTAAAGTTATAATTTCATAGCTTTTGAATGTCATGACTCAACTTTCTCTAAAAAAGGCATCAAGTGTTTCAAAGCTTTTGAAGTTAAATTTCAGAGCATCTGAAGTTAGGGTTCCTTTTCAATGTAGTGCCTCTTATTTCAGGGCCTATGAAGTTGAGTTTCAGAGCTTCTGGAGATCAGGTATCTTTTCATCGCAACACCTCATGCTTGTGTCTTCTACAATGTGTTATAAACATGCTTCAAAATTTTTGAAATTAAACTTTAGAATATCTGAAGCAATGTGTGTCCTTCAACATCATGCCTTCATGCTTCAGAACATCTGATGTTAACTTTGAAACTTCTAAGCATAATGTATCTTTCAATACAATGACTTCTTTGGTCTTCTGAGCCTCTAAAGTTAAATTTTAGAGCTTCTAAAGTTAGTCATTCATGCTTAGAGTGTTCCTTTTGGGTGCTGACATGCCAACAACTATTGTTTATGCTCTAAAGCACCTCTAAACATGTTCTAAAGATCATTTGAAGAGATTCCCTTACTTTTGAATGAACTCGGATCATTCTTTCTTACATTCGTAGAGTACTCCCACTAAATATGTTCTAAACATCTTTTGATAGCCTCTATATGTTCCAAGATCTTTACCTTTGAAGCTCATGTCCTCGGTGAGATGCATCATTACCAACTTGAACTTATAGCTTCAGATTGCAAAGAGACCATCAACTTCTGAGGTTGTTCCACACTTCTCTAGAGCTTCATAATGTAGATTTTGTGTCCTCTAAAGGTTCTCACTGTAGCCTTAAGACACATCTCTTTAACTTGGAAAACTTCTTCTATAACTTGCTTCCTTTGGAATTCCTCATGCGTTCCTTGATGCTCAAAGCTCTAAAGCTTCTTCTATAATTTCTGAAAGCAACTTTTGGAGTTTTGAAAGCTCTCCCTAAAACTTTGGTATTCAAATTCTGAACGTTGTTGCATCTTGTAGAGTCTAAATTCCTTCTTCTTTTGGATCACCCTCCGAAATGTTTCTTATAGCTTCTGGAGTTTCCACATCTTCTACAAGTTTGCTTTGAATGTTTGAACACTTATTCTATAGCTTTCTTTGAACTCTGAAGCTTATTCTAAACATTGAAATCTCACCAACTTTTGAAATTTATCAAGGAACTTTTGAACTCTCCAAATCTTTTATCGTTTCCCTCTGAAGGCTTGAATGTTCTTTCCAAAGCCATCTCTGCATGTTAAAATCTCAACAAACTTTCATTACCTTGAATTCAAATCATTAAGCAAGTTTTGTTGTCATCAAAACTAAACAGATAGACTTACTAGTCTTCCCTTTTTTGATGATGACAAAACTTGACAATTTGAGATAGTTAATGATTATGCTAATGAATTGAATGCAATCCCCCCCCCCCTATCTTTTTAGTTAGTGATCCTTCTTGATGACTAAAAAAGAAATTACAACTATCTTCTCCTGTTTATTATATCATTCTTATTGAATAAGTCATGATACCCTCTTCTCCCATTTTTTGTCATAATCAAAAAGAATTTAGGGGCTGAGGGACTTAAGGTTCTACATGAATACACCTTTTTTATAGTGCATATACAATCAATCATTTTAGATGATCATAAGCATAGTCATAACTAGGATTGAAAAGAATTATTAAACTATGATAATGATTATAGAAGATCTGACTAGGAATGAAATACCTATTCGAGATCTAAAATAGTGAAAAACAGGCTTAACATATGCCTTGGGACATAATGGATAACCATATTTATTAGGTTATAAATTTCAATATAGGTATGTATAACCATACGCATTGATGTTTATTATTCCTAATTCTGTTCTTATATTATAGAAACTTTCAGGTGAGAGTGGTTTTGTAAAAATATCTTCAAGTTAAGCATTTGTAGGCACATATTATAGATAAATATGATGCTTTTCTATGTGGTCTCTAATAAAATGATGCCTAATTTTAATATGCCCGATGCGAGAATGTAATACAAGGTATTTAGTCAAGCATATTTAACTTGTATTGTCACACCTTATTGGAATATCCTTGTAATCTAATCCATAATCCAAAAGTTGTTGTTTCATCCAAAGCAATTGTGCACAACAACTTTCCACTACTATATACTCAGCTTCTGCAATGGAGAAAGAAACACTGGTTTGTTTCCTAGAGAACCATGAGACTAACATATTTCTAAGAAATAAACAGGTTCCACTAGTGCTTCACTTATCAACTTTGTATCCTCCAAAGTCAACATCTCAATATCCAATTAATTCAAAACTAATTCCTTTTCAATAATAAAGCCCTAGATTTGGTGTGTCAACCAAATACTTAAAAATTAATTTTACTATAGTCAAGTGTGATTGTTTTGGACTTGACTGAATTCTAACATATAAACATACACTAAATAGTATATCAAGCCTAGATGTAGTTAAGTATGGAGGGATCCAATCATTCTATGAAATAGCTTTTGATCTATAGGTTTACCCTTTTCATCCTTGTCCAACTTTGTTGATGTGCTCATAGGGGTGTTTGCTACTTTAACTTCTTCCATTTTAAACTTCTTAAGCATTTGCCTTGTTTACTTAGATTGGCAAATGTAAATTCCATCATATTTTTGCTTGATTTGCAATCTAAGGAAGTAATTTAGCTCGTCCATCATTCTCATTTCACATTCAGCCTACATGATTCTAGAAAATTCTTGGCAAAGAGCTTCATTATGTCGATCCAAACGTCTTTTACTTAGCTTGATTTTGATAATGATGTGATTAAACAACTGAGTTTTAATAATGAGAAAAAACATGTGAGTGAATGGTTAAGGTACTAATAGTTACATTCCCAAGTGAGTAGTGATACATGTATAAATCATATTTTGAGAAGTAACTTCAAAAGAATGGACAATGCATTCAAGTTCATATTAGAGACAAGATTCACTGATATTAATATTGAAAGAAAGAAAATTTAAATGCTTAAGAAGAATGACCTTGAACTTGGAAGAGAATTTCAGATGCACAAGGACATGTTTGAGATCATTAGGAACAAACTCAGGATACATAAAAGTTCAGCATGCTTGAAGAATGAAGATTGTAGACATAAGATCAAAGTCTAGAACAACTCAAAAAATGTTTTAAACATATGATCCAAGCTTCGAAGGTAAACTTGCAGTTGAAGGATATGTTTGGCATCAAACAAGAGCTTCAAAGTCAGTTTAGGCATGGTGAAGCACATTGATGAATTAAATAAAGTCGGATGCCATGGTCCAGACATAAAAATAGCTTCAGAATATGCTTTAAAAGGATAGCACACCATTTCAGACATTATGAAGCCAAGTTCAAATGTACTAAAGCATGAAGTTGTGATGTTGAAAAGTTAACGCCATTTTAGACGTTATGAAGAACTTGCTTCAACATGCCTACAACACATCACTAAAGTTTGAAACTACAAAAGTTCAAAAATAACTAAGTCCCAAACTTTAGACATCATGAAAGCAAGCTTCAGACATGCTGAAGTCTTACTTCTAATGTTCCCAAGCTAATATCAGAAGTATTGAAGTTCAAAGATACATGGCTTAGTCATTCATGCCAGTTTAGACATTTTGAAGAACTTACTTTACATGTAATGAAGCATTTTAGATGAAGCCAATTCAAGTCTTGCATCAATTCAGATAGTTTGAAGTTATTGCTTCAGATGGTCCAAAGTTATTACTTCAGATGGTCCAAAGTTGCGATGACATCAAACAATGCAAACTTTTGCTAAAGCACTCTCCGCCATTCCAAACATGGTAAGGTCCGAAGCCGCAAGAACGTCTCAATGGTTGAAAATTCAAACATTCATTAGCATTTAATGAACTCTATCCTTTCTAGCTAGAAGATTTCAAATCCTAGTATAAGAGGAGTAAACAAAGAACATTCTAGAGGAAGGATAAGTTGAAAAAAATTAAGGGAAGTTAAAAGAGAGCATTTTACTTCAACATTAAAGTTTTTCTTCCAAGGATTTCTACTCCACTTTGTTGAATTCTGATACAAGCATTCAAAGCATATTACTTTAACAATCTAAAGTTTGAATCATCTATCATTAAGTGTTTTAGCATAATTTATTTCTACAATAAAGTTTGTACAAGCTGCCTACCTAAGAGGCATTTATCTTTGTGCATATTTTAAGATTTATGTTATAGCAAGCAAAGGGCTTGCTATCTAGTTATATTACAGCAAGTGGAGAGACTTGCTAGGTGACTGTAAAATTTATTGGTGAGCATTAAAAACCAACATTTGTAGGAGTTTTTAGTGAGCTCTAAAAACCAAGATTTGTAGAGTTTGTTGATGAGCATAGGAAAACCAACATGTGTACATTAATAAAAGTTAGTTGATCAAGTGTAATAGAACTTGAGTGTAGTAGTGGGATTGACACAGAGAGTGGAGCAAGTAGGGAAGGGCCGAACCACTATAAAATAAATATGTTTGTGTGCTTTGCTATCTTTGTCTATTTCATTTTAATACTATATTTTTATTTGGCCAGAAAGTTTAAAAGCTCAATTCACCCCCGCCCCCCACCCTCTTAAGCTACCACCTGAACAAGACCAACACATCAATGGCACCAAAGAAAATGTCATCAAAGAAAATGTCATCTACATATACTTGAACTATAACAATATCTATACCATCATTCTCGATAAATAATATAGTATCAATCTTTCCTCTTTTGAACTCATGACACTAAGAAACTTAATTTTTCATACTGAGCTCTTGGGACTTGCCTCAGTCCATAAAGTGCTTTATTAAGTTTATACACATGCTTTGGTTGATCGTCAAGTTTGAATCCAAGAGGTTGCTTTACATATACTTCTTCATTTAGATAGCCATTAACGACTGCACTTTTGACATTCATTTGGAATAGTTTAAAATTATTATAGAATGCAAATGCTATTAACATCCTTATGGCTTCTAATCTTGCTACATGGGCATAGGAGTCCTTAAAATCAATTCCCTCTTCTTGGTAATACCCCTTAGCATCTAACCTTGTTTTATTTTTTACAATAAGTCCACTTTCATCAAACTTGTTCCTAAAGACTCATTTAGTTCCAATTACATCAATATGCTTAGGTCTTGGAACTAATTCCTAAACTTTATTTCTCTCAAATTGTTTTACCTACTCTTACATGGTAGTAATCTAGTTTTCATCATTGAGGACTTGATCAATGCAAGTTGGCTCTATGTTAGAAATAAAAGTAAAGTGCCCAGAGATGTTCTGCATGGATTTTCTTATTCTTATTCCATCTTAGGTATCACCTATAACTTGATCTCTAGGATGGGCATGCACGAATTTTCAATCAGTGGGATGTTGGAAGGGAACATTACCTTGACTTACCTCTTCTTCATTTTTTGAATTATGATCACCATTGTGCTTTGAAGTTCCCTCTCCCCATTGGTTTTCCAATTACAGCTTCTTTATCCTTTTAGTGGTTTCATCTACATTACTATAAATCTCCTTCCTCAGGGTTAATCCAAATTAATCAAATGTTACATGCATAGACTCTTCTACAACTTGAGTTTTCTTATTAAAAACTTTGAATGCTTTGCTATTGGAAGAGTAACCAAGGAAGATAGTTTCATTGCTTTTTGGACATACTTTCCAATGTTATCCTTACCATTGTTTAGTACATAGCATATACATCTAAAGGAATGGAAATATGAGATATTTGGTTTTCTTTCTTTCCAAAGCTCATAGAGAGTTTCTTCAAGATTGCTCTCATGGTAACTCTATTTAGCACATAGCAAGTAGTACTAACTGCTTCTCCCCAAAATCTTTTGGATAATTTACTTTCATTCAACATGGTTCTTGCCATTTCTTGAATTGTCATATTCTTTATTTCCACAACTTCATTTTGTTGTCCAGTTCTAGGGGCTGAGAAGCTATGGTGAATTCCTTTTTTTTCTTAAAAATCAATAAACTTTCTATTGTCAAATTCACCTCCATGTTCATTTTAATTGAAACAATTGACAGTTGCTCCACACTTTGGAAAAGCTTTAAAAAAAAAAGAAAACATAGAGAATGCCTCATCTTTGCTTGCCAATAAGATTACCCATGTGAACCTAGAGTAGTCATCTATGATGACATACACATATCTTTTCCCACCAAGACTAATAATGTCGAATGGCCAAAACAAATCCATGTATAATAACTCTAGTGATCTAGATGGCAACACTTTATTCTTGGGTGAAAAGGATGTTTTGGTCTGGTTTGACATTTGACAAGCTTTGCAGATCTGATCCTTATTGTATTTTAGCTTTGGTAGACCATTTATCAAGTTTTTCTTACAAAGGGGTTTGATATTTGACTTTTTGATATGTCCCATTCTTTTGTACCACAACCATGGGTCATCATTAACTACAATTAGGCATTTTCTAAAATTTCATCTAGATGAAACAAATAAATATTTTTATGCCTTTTTCCACTAGACAATAGATCTCCATTGACATCAAATACATTGCATGTGGATGATTCAAACACAACCTTATTACCTCTTTCACATTGTTGGCCAATTCTCAATAAATTATACTTGAGGCCATCAACATATAGAACATCTTTAATGCATTTATTGTATAAATCAAAAATTTTACCCATACCCTTAATGAAGCCTTTATCATTATTGTTAAATGCAACTGTGCCTCCATTTATTAGCTTCAAATCCATGAAGAGGTCTTTATTCCCGGTGATGTGCCTTGAGCATCCATTGTCCATGAACCAGGTGTTTCTAGTGGTAGCTTTAAAACTCACCTACAATCATAAAATAAACATTCTTCTCACCTCTTTGGTACCCAAATAATGGGTCCATTTATATTACTGTACTTGTGTGTGATGAAAGGCTATGTATTTTCCGTGGGTTTCCATTTCAACTTTACACATTTTCTTTGCAACTTTCTCACATAGCAATCAATATTTTGTATCCTTCTTTGTTGCAGACATGACACTTGCTGGAAATTCTATTTGGTGAGTGATATGTCACTAGTTTTCCAACCCAAAAGTTTCCTATGAATCTTCTAATATTACCACAATTTCCTATCTCTTCAATGAGGTTTACACCCTTGGTCCACCAACTAAACTTCATATTTTCTTGTGGCTCATTACCACTAGATTATTCATATCCAAGTCCTCTTTTACTCTTTTGTCTAGTCATATATAGGAACTTAGTCACTAATTCTTCCAGGTTAGAGAATTTTTTCAATATGCTATTTAATATTTCTATCTCTTTCTTTAAATTTCCAATTGTAGAGATAGATTTCTTTTTATAAGTATAGCATTCACCTTGATAATAGCATCAAAGTGTTTCTAAATCTAGGTAAATTTTTGTCCAAGTGTCCCAAACTCATTAAAGAGACAGTTATGTGTTGAACATACTCTCTTATCTAGCTTGATTTTGATGATGAACATTCTTAACCAACCATGTTTTGATGATGAGCAAAGACATGAGTGAAACATTAGGGCACTAACAATTTATTCTCAAGTGCTTGCAGAAGTATTTTCCAATAAACATTTGGAACAACCTTCATAATGATTAAATAAGTTGTAAGTAACCTTTTAGAGGAGGAAACCAAGTAAATGCTCAAAAAACAACCATGTATAAAAATCAAAATATACTCAAAAGAATACTTAGTTGAAGAAAACAAAATTTTAGAATTATTTCAAGAATTTCAGAATTATAGTTAAACATCTTCGGAGTCAGTCAAGCACTTCAGAAGAAAACTTTGGAGTTGATAAAGCATTTCAAAAGAAACATTAGAGTTGATGAACCTCTTTAGAGTTAATCAAGCTCTTCAAAAATAAAAATTTAAACATCTTTGGAGTCAGTCAGGCACTTCGGAGACAATGTTCAAGATTTCAGAATCAATAGGACAAGCTCTTTGAAGTTGATAAGGCACTTCAGAGACCGACGTCAAAGACTTTGGACATGATCTTCAGAGTTGATAAGAAACTTCAGAGATAGACACCAAGTACTTTGGAGATAAAGGAGCTCTTCTGAGTAAGCTCACATATGTCAAAGCACTGCATAGCTTTGGAGTCACGAAATAAGTACTTCAGAGAAAGTGAACTACTTTGGAGTTAGTGCTGAATGAATCCGACTCAAATCACAATGATCACGCCACTTTGGAGGCATCAAAACTCAGCTTTAGAGAATCCAAATATGTGGCAATACATCATTTGTGCAAAGTGTCTCCAAAATGTAATATCGGAGGATCTGATATTATAATATCAAAAACTCCAAAATCACACAAAATGGTTCAATGGTCATAAATTTGAACATTTCCTCGCATTTATGAGCCTCATCTACCATAGTAGAGGTAGTCAAAAGCATAAATATAAAAAGAGTTAAGTAGGAAATGAATAAACAACAAGTTTTTAAAAAGCAAAAAGAAAAGAGCGAATTTACTCATCCTTTAAAGTTTTTCTTCCAGAAGTTCAACTACATTGCACCTCACTCCAAAAAGCATTCAAAGCCACTTTTTCAACCACTCTTGGAGATTGACTTTTATTTTCTTACTATTATATTCATTTTGTTTAGTACGGCTTAATATCATACAAACCAACCTAAACAGAAGCATCAATATTTGTACATAGTTCTTTACTTTTGCATTGAGTATTGGAACAAGTAGGAAACTTGCTATGTAGTTATAAAAGTTAGTTGATGAGTTTGTGTAACACTTGTGGTTTTGAAATTTAAGAGAAATTTTTCACATTTCAGTAAAATGAGAAATTGAAGAATACATAGTGTTTTATAAAAAAATTGTTATGGAATACATAGTGTTTTATAAAGAAATTTGTTATGGAATATTGAATTTAACAAAGAGAATGACTTCATTAGTAGCTTTGAGTGAAATTGACCCAAGTAGTGATTTTAAGTTAAGTCATGTATATGACTTTAGTGACTAATTAAGCATGCTTCTTAGATATAATATGACATATATGAGGTTTTAAATTGACCTTTAGAGATAATCTTTCAATTTTAAATTATTGAGTTGAATATTCAATAAAAAGAACTCAAGCAGCAAATTTGAGCAAAAGCTTATTAAGATCTATGTGAATGATCTAACATGGTCATTATGTGTATTGTAATGTGTGTGAAACATTATTTTGAGTTTTGGATGCAATTTGGAATGAAAATGACATGTGAAGTCATTATAGTAGAAAAATTTAGAGAATTGGTTAAAAATAACTGAATGAGTATTTTCTGAAATTGACTTCAAATAAAGTGGTGAATAGAATAAACAAGTCTCATTTCATGTATGTAATGTATGAGAAGTGATTATTGGGAGCTTGAAGTATTTTATGTAAAATGGGACTATGGTGATATTTCATAAGTGTAAAAATTGAATTCGGAAAAAGGGTTCATTGTGATTGAATTTAGACATAGATAATAGACTAATTTGAAAGTATGTTGAACATGAAAGTTGTAGCTCATAAATTATTTGTTTAATGGAAAAAAAATAACTCAATTTTGATATCATATGAAGAAGTTGTGACTAATACACTGGAGTTGATCTAAATGATAGAAATATAATAAGATGAATGTTATGGGTCAACTTTATGGAACCATTTGACATTTTGGGGGCTGATTTAAAAACTTTTGTTAACATAATAGTTGTATCCCTTGAAGTTAGATTTCCAATGCCTTAAAAATTAGGTCATTTGTACATTGCATGTAAAAGTTATGCTTAAATTACTAACTGTATATTAGGGCAACAGGTTAGTGTCACGATAGAGGAATTCAATGTCACAACATAGGTTTTCTATGTCTCAACAATGGGCAATCAGTGAAGTCTATGTTATGACACAGACTTTCTAAGTCATGACACAGGCCAGATGGTGCACCCGAGCATCGAAAAAATGTGATATTTTAAGCCCCAAATCCATTATGTTTTCATTCCATTCCATCCTTTTTTCTCTCTTAACACTGTTCTTCCTTCCCAAACTCCTTTATGCCCCATTTGTCACCAATTTTGCTAGTAAGCATGGGGATTAAGATGGATAATCAAGCTAGCATGCCTCTTTGTTTGGATTTTTGGAATTTGGAAGGCGGAAAATGGAAGATGATCCGAATTTTGGTGATCAAAGGGAGTTGCTTGAAAATTTGGGCTTGGATTGTTCATGGATGGAAGCCAAGTTTAGATTTCATGGTAAGTCATTTTCTCCAACCGAATTTGTGCTTTTTGGCTAGTTAGGGTTTTTGTGAATTTTGGGAAATGGTGGATTATTGGAATGAAATTGATGTATATGATTATAAATCCATGGGGAAATGGTTTAATACATTGATTATAGAGAAATCATGAATTATGCTAAGCTAGGGTTTCCATGCATAGTGAAATTTGGGCGTTTCATACTTTTTGTTGAATTGAACATGGGGTAAATGATTCATGACATAATTAGCATGTTCTAGAACATGTATGAGATGATTTGGACTAGTGGAAATGAATTTTGGGCTATGCCCTAGGTAATGATGAAAGATGGTTTTTGTGTTTAAGCCATGTGAGCCACAAATTGACTAGATTAAATGTCCAATTAGATTGTTACTAAAGATAATTGCATGTTGGTTATATTATATGATAATCACATATGATTGAAAATGGAATTACTTAATATCCCTCACCAAGATGTTAAGATTTACATTATGCCTATTAGCCATTTTATGAAATGTCTCAATGAGGGATAAATTAAGTTGTATTATGACTCTAAAACCCTTATAGAAGGGATGGAATGATTAATCATTTGGAATGGACTTGGAGTTTAATTGACATATTGTAAAAGTTAAATAGATGTTTAGCATATGGCTTTAGATTGTACATTGACAAGTATACAC
>JAYJMB010005330.1:0-12082 GCA_036873735.1 Pouteria campechiana | reverse complement strand
CCTTACTCACACTACTACAGAAAATTAGATTGGAGCAAGGTTCTAAATTTGGGTGCCCACGACAGCACCACCAACATGAATGCATGGTTTTGATGACAAACAAAACTTGATTATAAATTATGTACTAATGACTGTTATCAAATTTTTAGCATGCAAAATCAAGTTGCAGGTCTTAAAGAATAATGAGCACAGAAAACATATTCCATGGCGACAAGGCTTAAGCAAGTAAAGAAGTAAAAGATGAAGTGTTATAACAGACAAAGCATGAATGAAAAGGATTCCATTGTTTCCATTCATCTGTTAAAATAGAAAACTATATCTGACATATGCAAGACAATTTGTATAGAACAAATTTTGTCTATCACAAGCAAACCACAGTTATGCCAAAGGTTGTCTGATGAGAATAGACAAAAGTAGAAGTGAAGACCTTTTTAGCAAAATGAAAGACTTTGTCTGCTATCAATAGACAAAGTGGAGAAGCAAGAATCGTTTGGGAGAGCAGAAACTTCATCAATCTCAAGTAAGCCAATGATCATCTACTGTCGATAGACAAAGTGGAAGAAGCAAGGAGCAAAGCAAAAGATTCATCAGTGATCATCTATTGTTAATAGACAAAGTGGAGAAATATTTCATCAGACGAAGGAGTGAAGAAAACCCATCTGCAAATCAACACTTTGTCTATTACTTACAATAGACAATGCTTAGAAGCAACAAGACATTTATGCCTCTATAATGCAACAGACAAAGAACTTGAATGGTGAAATTCGTCTAGTAACAATAGAAAGAATGATTCATCTATCACTCATGAAAGACATAGTTGAAGGAAATTTGTCTTACGGACAGCTGGATAGATAATTTGTCTATCATAACTAAAAGACGAGCAATGGTCAGAATGAATCATTGGTCTTCACCCAACATTAATAATGATCTTTCTATATGGATGAAAGTAGCAGCTATTAAAGTAATACCTCGACTAGAGCTTATTGAGAAACCAAAAAACATCTTGTCCAAGGTTAGCACTGCAAACATTTCAACATACGAGTAATAAGTAGAAGTCAAAGAATTCAAAATGCACAAATCAGCTTGACTTCTATCATTAATGGAGTTCACCTAGCACCAATTATTAGAATTCAAAGTCGCTATAAATGGAGCATCATTAGAGCAGAAGGAACTAATGAAGTAAATTGAGAAAATCATTAAAACCTTCTTTAGAACATTTACTGATCTGAGCTAAACCTTCTATAATTCTTCAAGAGTCAAGAGATTTACATCCAAAACTTCCTCAACTTTCTTTGAAGGCTCTCAACTACCTTTAGGAAGGTCATTTACTTCTGCATTCAACTTTCAAAAATCTTTCCCTATACTTATTGAGAAATTTCCGTGCTTAAACTTCTGATATTCATTTCTTATTCCTTGAGCTAATGGTTGTGACTAAACTCAAGAAGAGTTATGATTGTTTGAGTGCAGATCAGAGCTGTTCGGAAATGCCCCCTATAGATGGAATCTAGAAAAGTGTTGGGAGCACTGTGATGATGGCCCCTAAAGCTAGAATGAAGAAGAGTATCAGGGACACTTATTGACACTCCCTAGAGCTAGAATCTAAAAGAGTGTCAAGGACACTATTGTATTTTTACTATTATAAATAGTGGAACTTAAGACACAAAGGGAAAAGTGCTCTTGGAAGAGTGGAGTAAAGTGTTTACTCGAACCACTATAAAAATCATCGTGTCTTATCTATTTTACGTATTTAGTGTTTGAGTGATTGATTGCTAGAGGGAAGAGTAATCCTAAAGGGGTTGAGAAATAATTTTAATATACCCAATTCACCCCTCCCCTCTTGGGTCTTTGCCTAACCTTCTGGACTAAAAATTTGGACTTATATGAAGAATATTTTTGTGTATTTTTATGATGCATAAAAAGAGGATTAAAAAGGTCTTGTAATGTTAAAATTTTATAAAAAATATTATGATAAAAATATATGAAAAAAGGGAGAAAATTGGAGAAAACAACAAAGGAAAAATGGGTTAGCGGACTGACATCGCGGTGCCCATATGATTGGTGATGAGGTACGGGGGTGCACGGGCAACGAGTTCCACACTGTGGCACCGGTAGATGATTTAAGTCAGTCATCCAACTTTTCACCTCATTTGCTCCATCTTGTTTCTTCCCTAGCCATTTTGTTTTCCGCAAACTTTTTCCCTAAACCCATTTAGGCCTAGCATCTTGTTATTTTGTAAGGATAGAAGATTATTTATTCAAGCATCCAAGTACATTCGTGGAGATGGGTTTTTAGCATTTTCACTGTGAAAATAGAAGCAAATTAGATTTTTTGCAAATGGAGTGTGCTAATTCAAGTTTTGGGCTTGGATTCTTGTCCATAGATGAAAGCCATGCTTGGATTCCATGGTAAAATACTTTCTTCCATTCAAAATTTGGATTTAGTAAACTAGGGTTTTGGGAATTATGGAATTTTGGGGAAAATGAAAGATTTAGTGTTAAAACCATGTGGAAACATTTTATTCTTGCTTGATAATGATTTGGAACTTAATCTTGCTTGAGAATTGATGATTTTTTTAAGCTAGGGTTTTATGCTAAGTATGAATAGTAGATTTTGGGAAGATGAATAGTGATTTTGACCTAATTTCATAGTTTATGAGTAATAACCATGGAGCAAATTGATTAAGGCATGAATTAAACTATCTTTTGAACTTGATTGGAGATAAAAAATGATAATTCATGTCGGTTAGGGTTTTGTGAATGTTGATATTTGGGGAAAATTTATCATATAGATGTAATTTCTATGGAGAATGCTTAATTAGTTGATTATGATGTTTTTGGGATGATTTAAGCATGAGAAATCATAAATTTACAAAGTATTAGTACATGTTTATTGAAATGCTTCAATAAGAAACTATTTTGGGTATAACATTAGAATGATGGTGAATTAGGCTATACTAAGAGTTTAATTGGCATGTTGTAAAGGTTAATTAAATGTTGAATATGTTGGCTTTTGATTGTATATTGGTGAGTATTCAATGATGCATTTGGGAAGTATATAGTTTAGCAATAAATCCGTTATAGTATCTAATTCATTGGTTTAAAATGAATTAGTTCGAGTTATGTTTGTAAATGAAGGGAAATGTTGCTCTATATAGGATACATCTAAGAAGGATGAAAAGTCATGGAGCTTGAGGAATGTATGGTAATTCGTTAGTAGGTGATCTTTCCTCTATTTGAATGAATGTGTATGGATAATAGTTTTCCCATTTATTATATCCGAGCATGTATGTTTTGATTGGGGAATAGTGGATATCCCATATTTGTTTAAGATTTATGTAGTTTGGTTCTTTAGGGATAATGGATATCCCTTAGATTGGAATAGCTTGTGTTTTGATTATGGTATGGCTATCTAATGTGAGGGATAGAGAATATCCCTTTGTTGTATGATTAATTTGAAGATTGATTCAATATGAGATTGATTGATTGGATGGGAATTATAGTGATTCCCTATTTGGTATTAATTGATGAACTTATGTTCATGTAATTGACATAGTTACATGTTTGGATCAATAAATATTGTAGTTTTCATAGCATTATTGTATTTGATATTTATTGGAATGATAATTGAGCCTCTTATATTGAAGATATGATTACTTGCTAGAGGCTATTTATGTTTTAAAATAGAACAAGTCATTGTGAATTGATTACTGATTTTTATTATTTGTGCCTACTTACTGAGTCGCCCGAACTCATGCCTTCTTGTTTAATATTTTTAGCTAACAGGCTAAGTGAAGCTATGTATTGGATTAGTGACCATATATAGAAGACACTTTGGATGGTAGGATTCAATGCTGGGATTGGAATCCTAATATATGTTTGTATCATGTGAATTTATATAATTGTGTTAATTGAAATTGATATATAATGTACTATATTGGCATGTCATATTAATTGTAAATATATAGGATATTGAATTGGGTTATGTTATTGTCATCATGGCGTGACACAAGTTCTAGGCATTAGGTAGGTTAGGCTAGTTTAATAATTTATGGTTTGAATTATAATTGTTGAAATTTTATTTTTATTTATTATTAGAAATTGTGAGTATGGATATTAGAAATTTATTTAATTGATGTATATCAAATTTATACTTATATAATATAAGGTAGACTCTACCGAATTTATGACAGGATATTTCCCTTAAAAATAGAAAAATTATGGGGTTATGAGAAGATTTCTCTTAAGAAGAATGGAATGGTAGCGTCCCACATAGGCCCTAATAAGAAATAATCTACCAGATGGCCCAAACCATAGGGTAGGGGTGCGGGGTGCTACGCCATTTAACTTACATGCTTCTTTTATCATTTCCTACTCACATATTTCATGTATTACATACATCATATTTCATAATGGTATAGCAAATTATTCACATCCCAACATTATACAAGTTATTTTCAACATAAGAAACTTCTTTATAGTAAGTACACATCAAAACCACTAATCCTCTATCCCATTCATTAGGGTTTCAAGGTGATTTTATTTCTAACAACACATTCTTGTAATATAACATAATTAATTCTTAAACAGCTTGCAAACCACTCAATTAAGCTACAAATTTAGCCAAATCAGAGCTCATATAGCCCATACACAAAGACCCCCGTTTAACCCCAATTAGGTCATGACTCAAAATTAGCCTTTTTGTCCCTTACACCTTCCTAAACCTTTATAATCCATGACTTGGTCATTTTCCCCATGATTATTACCCATAATCTATGAAATTTGGGAACATCACTTTTCACAAATTAGGCAAAACCCTAGCAAGGTATAAACCATAACTTCCTCATGCCGAATTACGTTCCTTATCTCATTAATCTCTTTCCCCCATGGTATTCATACTTAAATCATGAAATTTCCCAATTTTCCATAGTTCATGAAACCCTAGTCATGCAGAAATCACAATTTTGGTTGGGTGAAGAGGACTTATAATGAAATCTAGATGTGGCTTCCTCCCATGGATGGGAATCCAAGCTCCAAGATTCCATTAGCTCTCTCTAAATGCATAAAACTGGGTTTTCTTCCTTCATCCATCACCTAAATTATTGAAACTTGAGTCTAAACTCAAGATCAAGGGATTTTTCACTTAAGCAAGAAAATTTCCAAGCTAAAATAGCAAGGAATCCAGCAGAAAGAGGCTAGGGCAAGGCTAGTGCATGAAGGAAGAAAATAGAATAGAAAAAAATGGGAGAAATGGAATTGAAACAGGCTTAAAAAGTCAGTTGTCTGACCTTCACTGCTGGTTGATGCCATGACATCAATTTTGGCATTGCGCCATCAATTCCACTGACGCCACCTTACCCTCTTCTTCAATCTGACACCGTGGCATCTAGTCTGTTGCCCCCTTTTGTCCAAATTTTCTCCAACTTTTGTGCCCTATTTCTTTTCCACTTTGATTTCCCCCTTTTTCATATGTTTTAATAATCATTCTTCCACATTATAATAACAAAAAATGTATAAAAATATGCCTCAAACGGTTAGGCATCAACTCATATAACCATGCATACCTGCTTTAACTTGTACACTTTACATTTCACTCATATATGATTCATACATAATTAATTATCACTCCCCATTCACCATCATAATGCTAGAGATAAGTAAAATGTGTTCGAACACTCGATTACCCCAAAACTCAACACCTTGGGTGTTACATAAATATAGTCTTGACTAGTATAAAATGGGCAGATTTAGTTAGTTTATCCACAATGACCCATATACTATCAAATCTTGCAGTTGTCTTTGGTAACCCAATGACGAAATCCATTGTTATATCTATCCATTTTCATTCAGGAATTTCAATAGACTTTAATAATCTACTTGGTCTTTGGTGTTCTGCCTTCACTCTCTAGCACACTAGACATTTAGCCACATATCTGGTGTTTTCTTTCTTCATAACCTTCCACTATTATTGAGACTTCATATCATGACACATCTTATTTCCACCAAAATGGACGATATATGGGGAATAATGTGTTTCATCTAGCACTTTCTTTATTACAGTAGATCCCTTAGGAAGCACAAATCGATTTTTGTATCTCATAAGATGGTCTACACCTTTGAAGAAGTCTGGTAGCTCATTTTTTTATACTCGCAACTTCAATTTCTAGAATTGTTTTGATAATGACCCTTCTTGAACTACTTGGATCTCATCTACTAAGGTAAGCAGAATGCTTCATTAACACATTTGAGAAACTATTCCCTTCATTCCAACTTGCATGCTGGCTAAACTACTCCTAGATTTTTCACTCAAATCATCGATTACCACATTTACCTTTCCAAGATGATAGTGAATATTCAGATCATAGTCCTCAAGTAATTCAAGCCAGCACCGCTGCCTCATGTTCAATTCTTTCTGAGTAAAGATATATTTCAGGCTTTTGTGATTGGTGTACACATCACATTTCTCTCCATAAAGATATGTCTCCATATTTTTAAAGCAAATACAACTGCTACTAATTCCAAATCATGGGTTGGATAGTTACGCTCATGAGGTCATAATTGGCGTGATGCATTGGCTATTACATTGCCATTTTGCATTAAAACACAACTTAATCTTTCTTTGATACATCACTATATATCAAAAATTCACCTTGTCCTAATGGAATTGCAAGAATCGGTGCCTCTACCATTCTTCTCTTTAATTCCTAAAAAGCAGCCTCACATCGATCATTCCATTCAAATGGGACTCATTTTTAAGTGAATTGGGTTAGTGGCATAGCAATAGTAGAGAATCCTTCAATAAACCTTTGATAATACCCAACTAATCCCAAAAAGCTTTGGACCTCAGTCATTGTACTCAGTTTAGGCCAATTTACTACATCCTCAATTTTATGATGGTCCATAGATATACCATCTCCCGAGATCACATGACCTAGAAAGGCTACACTGTTCATCCAGAACTCAAATTTCTTTAGTTTTGCATAAAGCTTTTCTTCTCTTAGTTTAGTAAGGGCATTCTCAAATGTACTTCATGCTCCTTTTTATCTTTTGAATAAATCAAAAGTCATCAATGAAGATAATCATAAAACAATTTAAATAGAGTTTAAACACCCTATTCATTATATCAATGAAAACTATAGGAGTATTCTTTAACCCAAATGGCATTACCAAAAATCATAATGCCCATATCAAATTCTAAATGTAGTCTTATGAACATTTGCTGGTTTAGCCCTCAATTGATGATATCTAGACTGCAATTCTATTTTTGAGAATATTTTAGCTCGTTGCAATTGATCTAATAGATCATTGATCCTAGGTAATGGATATTTATTCTTCATGATGACTTTATTTAGTTCTCGATTATGCATAGTCACAAACTTTTATCCTTCTTAATAAACAAAATCAGTGCGCCCTACGGCAACATGCTGGGATGGAAGAATCCTTTGTCCATTAAGTCCTACAGTTGCACCTTCAACTATTCCAATTCAACTGGTGCCATCCGATGTGGGGCCTTAGATGTTGGCTCTACCCCAAGTTGGAGGTTGATACAAAACTCCACTTCTAGCTTAGAAGGTATTCCAGACAATTCAGTACGGACCACGTCTTGAAAATCCTACATTGCAGTTATATTTTCCAGTGATCAATGTTCCAAATGAGTTTCGATAGCTAATACTAAGTATTCTTCACACCCTCATCACATTAGATTAAGAGCCTTCATAACTGACACAAGTGTAGGTTTTTTACCCTTAAGTGAACTCCTAAAGCTAATTTCCACCTCATCAAGGGTTCTTAAAGTTACTTGTTTAGTTTTACACTTAATGTTTGCATCATACTTAGCTAGCTAATCCATACCTAGTATAATATCCAAACCTTTCATATTCAATACAATTAGGTCAGTATAAAATTGTCTGCTCTCGATCATTATAGGTATCTCATAACATAGTTCTATGGTTGTGCTAACCACTTTTAAGGGAGTAGACACTTCTATCACATGATGCATGGGGTATTTAGACAAGCCAGCTCTATTTACAAATGAAATAGAGACAAAAGACTTAAGAGGCACCAGGATCAGACAAAACATATTTCATACAATTACAAACCAAAAGATTACAAGTGACTACATGATCCATGGTCAGAGCCTCTTGAACATTGGTCCTTGTACTACCACCATCATTGGAGGTCTACGTTGTTCATTTTGATGTCCAGGAGCTACATTATGTCCTCTACCTCTACCTCTCATCTAGCCCTTGCCATGCTCATGCTCAGGCTAGTATGGCACTCAAGAAATTACATGTCACTTTGTCCTTGGTTAGGGCAATTACACCGAATATGACCAATTTCGCCACATAGAAAATAAGTGAGTGGTCTTCACTGTCCTAAATCCCTCAGCTAACTCAACCATTGATTAATTTCCTTCATCTGTTCTGGACTCAATTTAGTTGGCCTTCCTCCCAACTTCTTTAATAGTATGAGGTAGTCAAATTTCAAATGTCCTGATTGTAGAGTCCCATAGTATGGCTTAACCCAAGAGGGGAGGGGTGAATTAGGTATGTAAAAATTCCTTGCTTAACCCTATTGAAACATTTTCCCTCTTTTTGTGATTATGTATGGTACATTGTAAGATAAATAATAAAAGTAGTAAAGTGCATGAAGGATAAAATAAATAAGCAAATACATACACAAACAACATAATTTTTATAGTGATTTGAGAACCCTATCCCTACATTCACTCTTCCAAGAGCACACACTCATTATGCATTGGGTTCCACTATATCTCATATAATGAAAATACACTAATGATCCCAGTACTCTTCTAGATTTCAAATCTAAGGGGCATAAACAAGTGTTCCTAACACTCTTTTAGATTTCAGCTCCAGGAGGCATAAACATAGTGCTCCCAACACTCTTCTAGTTTTCACAAGCTCACCAGAAAACTCACTAGTTTTGAAGATCACTAGCAAAATTTTTGGTTTTCTAGAGTTCACCAATAACTCATACAATGTGGTTTTCTTGAGCATACCACAAACTCACTGGTTTTTAATTTAACCAGAAACTACTACACCTTTAAGCACAGGGGAAGATGAGATCTTTTATATCTCTAATAACATATAAAGATCTTCCCAAATTGTAAACTCAATGGCCATAAAGATACGCAAATTGAAGCTCATAAAAGATAGATGATAGTTTAAGCTCTTGGCTATGGGTATAAGGATTTGTATAAGGTTAAGCTCATTTGAAATGTTTTCCTTCACCTTCTTGAATCATTCCACCTTTTCTCTTTAAATAACTTCTTCATAATTTCAACCATTGGAGAAGATGGGTTCCATTGAATGCGAAAATAAGAGCAATAATAAATGAATAAGATCATTGAGATTTCTGCTGTTGGAGTCCATGTCTTTTTGATTTGTCTTAAGTTGCTGCATCATCGTTCTTTTATAGAGAGGATGATAATCTGTTGCTGAAATATCTTTTCTCATTTTGACTTGACATAGCTTGAGACAAACTCTCCTTTATCTACATGAACAGACAAAATGTGATGTTCTTCTTTTATTCTACATTTTTTTGTTGGAGGTGACAGACAAATTCTGCTTTGTCTTGCTTGAACAGACGAAGTATAATATTCATCTAATGTATGTGACAGATGAACTCTACTTTACTTTATCTTGGACTAATTCCTTTACACTTCATCTATAGGTTTGTTTTTAGTAAGTTACAGATGAATGTGCCTTTGTTTATTGAAGTTCATTTGTATAAGCAGCTACTTTATCTATGCAGTTTCATCTATCCTCACTGTGCATCTTCTACTTTGTCTTCCACTTTATCTATCACTTTATTTGAAGTAAGTAATGAATGAATTTAATTCCACAAACAAAGTTGAGTTCCTCATTTGTTGTGCATTCTTTGAGCAGCAAATGGAGTTTGTCCTGCAACTTCTTACTTTCTTCATTGTTGATTTGTCTATCTTGGCTCAGCCGAAGTTGCACTTCTTGTTTGTTCATCTTGCCCTATTATCCTCAGATGAATCTATTCTTCTAACTTTGTTAGTCAGACAAAGTGTTGATCGCTTTGTACATGATTATCTAGGTGACAATTCCTTCTTTCTTCATTTTTTTGAGTGCTTGATGGAATTACTTCTTCTTTCTTTATCTCAGAAAAATTTTATTTGGTCGGTGTAGATAATTCAAATTTCCTAAACAACTTTATACTTTCTGACCATGGCTTTGTCTTCAACTGCTTCTGTCTTGCATTTACTTGTAGAAGTTTCTCTTTGAGGTTAACAAACAAGGCAAGCTTATTGTAGTGCATCGTTGAAGCCTTTTTTTCTTTTATTGCATTTGTCCATGGAAGGTTTCTCTTAGACAATGCAACCTCTCTTGTTGCTTCTCTTCAAAGCCTCTGCTTTCTTCTTCTTCTTCTATGACCTTCACAATTTAATCCTTTTGGAACGTAGTAGATAGTTCCAGCAATTGGTTGCAAATAATTGTAATCCTGCACTTAGAAGTTTTTTGCACTTGCATCTTATTGTTACAAGAGTTTGATCTAACAATCAAGGATAAAAAGGGGTCTAAGAATGTCATAGCTGATCATCTATCCAAATTGGTTGAAGGAACTCATTTTGAGCAAGAAAGAGGAAAGGAAAACATTCATATCAATGAGATTTTTCTTGGTGAGTAATTATTTTCTATGAAGGGGAGTGAACCTTGGTACACTGACATTATAAATTACTTGGTTAAAGGAATTTTTAATCCTTTGTTGAATTCACAGGGAAGAAAAAAGTTGCTGTCAATGGTGAGGCATTATTTTTAGGATGACCCAGTCTTATTCAAAATATGCCCAAAACACATCATTAGGCATTGCATTCCGGAAGATGAGCAGCAGAGTATTCTGAAACATTACCACACAATTAGTTGTGGAGGGCATTTTGGAGGAAAGAAAACTACTCTCAAAGTTTCTCAATATGGATTTTATTAGCCAACTATTTTTAAGGATGCTCATGCCTTTTGTGCAATGTGTAACAAATGCCAGAGAACAAGGAACACTGGAAGGAGGGATGAGATGCCACTTATAGGTAACCTTGTCATTGAACTTTTTGATGTATGGGGTGTTAATTTCATGGGTATATTCTCGCCATCTAATGGGAACTTGTAAATTTTGCTCATTATGGATTATGTGTCCAAGTGGATTGAAGCTATCACCACTAAGACTAATGATGCTTATGTTATGCTGAGACTTTTGAAACATAGGATTTTTTCTAGGTTTGGCACTCCCAGAGCAATCATTAGTGATAGGGGAACTTATTTCTACAAAAAGGTTTTTGTAACTTTGTTGAAAAAGTATAACATCACTCACAAGGTTGTAACACCTCATCATCCACAAACGTCAGAGCAAGTAGAAGTCAACAACTGATAGATAAAAGCAATTCTGGAAAGGATTATGAATACTTCATGAAAAGATTGACCAATGAAGCCGAACATTGCCTTATGGGCATACAAGACTGCTTTCAAGACCCCAATTGGAATGAGTCCATACAAACTTATTTTCGGAAAAGCCTATCATTTGCCTTTCAAGTTGGAGCACAAAGCATACTAGGCTATAAAACATTTGAATTATGGTATGGAAAAGGCGAGAGAGTGGGGGAAACTTTAGCTTGACAAAATTGAGGAGCTAAGGAATGAATCATATGAGAATGTCAAGATTTACAAGAAGTGAACCAAGAAATATCATGATGAAGTTATTCATAAATGACACATTGAACCTGGAATGGAAGTTTTGATTTATGACTCACATTTGGATTTGTTTCCAGGAAAATTGCAATTACGTTGGGTAGGTCCATTCCTTGTTACACAGGTGTTTCCTCATGGAGCAGTTGAACTAAAGAATCTAAAAAATGGGAGCACCTTCAAAGTGAATGGTCATCAAGTTAAGAGATATAACAGAGACGACATGCCAATGCAACTGAATGAAGTGTGGGAAATTAAAAAGTTATAGGAAAAGGGAGTTCATCTTACTTAGTGATGAGAATGCAAAATGTCATATTTTATTCTCCTAATACTTCATCTTTTGCACCTAATACTTCATCTTTTGC
>JAYJMB010005329.1:0-12085 GCA_036873735.1 Pouteria campechiana | reverse complement strand
ACTTCATGAAAGGATTGATGAAGCATGAGTTTCATGAGATTACTTGGTAAGTGTCTTAAATGATTTTTGAATTATATATATATATATACATGTGTGTGTGTGTGTTTGTGTGTGTATAATTAGTCTATTGATTGAGAGAAATTATCCTAACTAATTCATGAGTTTAAATTTTTAGTTTACTCTAAGACGAGCAAATAAGTAAGTTTGGGGGTATTTGATTAGTAAATTTCATACACTTATATTACATATATTTAAGCTTATTTATTTGCAAATCCTTATGATGAATTTAATGCTCATATATTGGATTTTATAAGTGCCTTGAAGATGAAAAAGAAGAGAAAAAGAATGAAAAAGAACAAGCTCAGGTTTGGAAAAGAAAATAGCTACAAAGATGAAGCAAAAAAGCAACATGGACCAAGGGCAGCCAGCTGGTGCCGCTGACCCCCACCGAGCACCGCCGATGCCAGAACCAGGCAGCAAGCCAGCATCACCGGTCCCTACAGCGGACCATGTTTTGCGAATTTTTCTGCAATTGCATTTGTTATGGCTTTTTAAGAAAAAAACTTAGGGTTTTTTAGGGTTCTTCTCACTTCCGTTTAGAGAGTTTTTCTTTAGGGGTTTAGAGCCATTTTTTAGAGAGAATTCTCATGGAGAATAAGAAGGCATTGCAAGTAAGAAATAAGAAAAAGAGAAGATGTTCTTCATTATTATTATCCTATCTTAGGGAGTTATTTTATTTTCTCTTATGAACTAAATCCCTTTTTCTAGGGTAGAGATGTAGCCCTTTTTGATACTCTTTGTTATGGATTGTTGGATATTATTAATACTAGATGATCTTATTTTATTCATGATGTTATTTGTAATGATTTAATTTCTTTTATTACTTAATCATTAATATTATGAGTTAGATTATTTATCAAAGTATGATTAAGGGGTACACACTATATGCTAAACCATGAGCTCCTTTAAAAGAGAAGGATAGATGATTAAGGTACACACCATATGCTAAACCATACTATTTTAGTTCTTATGGTCTTAAGCTTAATGATTTTTCACCTCAATTATGCTACACACCATAGGTAATTGGAACGAGTGAAAGTACTTAATTTAAACTTGCACACCTAATGGTAATAATCTTACTTTTGAAAGAACGAACCTAAATGAGGCATTAAGTCCAACATTCTATTGCCAAAGGGGTGTCATCTACTGGTGAAATCGGATCCTTAGACCTCTTCTTCTCGTTAATCTCTCTGCATTACCATTAGCTATTTATTTACTTTAATTCTATTAAGTTTTTAAAAATTATAACAAACCTTATTCCAAGTTTGTTTAGTTATATACTTAGTAACTAAGATTAATTAAGTTGGTTTGCCGTTCTCTATAGGATTGACCCTTGCATTGCACACTATATTACTATACTTTTGTACATTTATGATGAATTATAATTTGAATCATCAGTTAGTTCATGGAACTCAATAAGATGAATGTACTTATAAAATGCATCAAGTGAACATCTAATAATATAGAACAAGTACATCTCTACTAAATTACAAAAAATATCTTGATTATCTAATCATCTGACTCAATCTAAATGATCATCTATAGGGTCTAACATCTCAAATCATATACAGACTAAAATCTATAGTTATAGTAAGATTCAACCCATATAGTTCAGTAGTGCACCCAATGGCTTAGCTATCAACTGCTCTTTTCAAGCTTCTCATGGTTAGAGAGAAAGAACCAATCACAAACTAGATGACTCAACAATTCATCTAATGACTTGATAAGCTCATATTTTACAATATTTTAATACATAAATTCATATTTTTTTAATCCTTAATTGATGTAATTTTATTATTTTTAATTATATATTGCACTTAATAGAGTTAGTTTCTGTTTTAAGTGTTAAAACTATTAAAGATGACAAATGGCATAACTTTAAGGCCATTTTTGGTACATATGAAGATGGATTTAGGAAAAGTGTTCAATGTAGAAATTGTAGTCTTTCATGTTAGCTATCTAAAAAATCAAGAATCACAGGATTTAAAGATAATACGTGGAAGCTATGGCCAAAATATTGCAACTATTTGGGACTTTAGACCTACTAGACAAAAGTGTCACTTGTAGACAATTTTTTGCTTATGTGGAGGCTTATTTTGACATAAAAGTTATATCCCTTGAAATTATCTTTCTAAATCACTAATAATCATGTGATTTTGATATCATATGAAAACTTTATGGTCAAAATACCAAACCTGTGTTTGATGGGCAGCAAGACTAGTGCCAAATTGGAAAACAACATTTTGGGTAGAAAGTTTGGGGCCATAGCTCAAAGATTCAGTGTCATAGCGCTAGTGAGGTGCATATGGGTATTTTATTTTTAGTAATTTCATGTTGTTTTTTGCAAGGGTTGATTTAGAATCCGTATGAAAGTGTAAAATGACCCCAATTAGGATTATTTAAGGGGGAAATACAAGAGAGTAAGTAGCTAGCAAGGGCACATCCAAGAAGATTTAGAGAAAGAATTAAGGGGAAGAAGCTGCTACAATTTTCATATTCTTTTTCTTTCAATTTAGTTCATTTATTGTATTTGAAATCAAATTCAGATTGGAATCATGACAATATTTGTTAATCATTTAGTTGGTTTTAATTTAATTATGATGTTCTAAATTTCTTTTATCTAAGGTGAGATGGATCATAACAAGGAATCCTGTGTTGATGTTTGATTTTTTATTTAGATTATCTTCTTTCTCATTGTTTCTTCCTTTCTATGCTTAATGCGTTCACATGCTTAGCTACCATATGTATGACTTGAGATTTCTAATTAATGCTTGAGAGAGATGAATTAAGAATAGACTCTTGAATGGAAGAACATATGATGCAATGATGATAAGAGATGCAATGATGATAAGAGATAGTCATTGCATATGTACAATCCGTGTGAGCTATAACCTTACATAGATCACATATGGATGCCTAGACTTAATGAGTTTATTGATTTGGATTTGCATGAAGACATAGTAGGTAACTTCAATAAGTACACCTACCATAGCACTTGAGAAAGGGTGGTAGATAATTTAATGCATCTAATTGACAATGAAGACAATGATAGTCTAATCAATACAACACAACAATAGAAGTGGATTTATTAGATGAAGTTGAATCCCTAGATATTTCTCCCAATGATTTTTTCATCACTTGCATTTGAGTCATGTTACCTATTTAGATTTAGTTTTGTGAGCATCTTTGAAAATCAAATTACCAAATAATCTAAATCTGATATAATTTTGTACTTAGTGTAGTAATAGAACAACTCCTCATGGGAACGATACTCTATTCATCATATTTGTATTACTTGTAACCATGTATACTTGCACTAAAATCAACATGACTTAGTTATCAACTACTTTTCCTAAGCTTCTCATAGTTATAAAAAGATTCAATCTAACCAAGTCTTTTGTTCTCTCAACAATAGAGATAACTCAACTTTTCACTGTAGCAACACCCTTTTGTTTCATAATCAAGCACTAATGCCTAGATTTTGATCTCTCTCAAGCTTAAATAGGAAAAATTCAACTAGTTTAGATCTTTCACAAACAGACAACAAAGATTACTTACTTTTAATTTTTCTTCGTTTAGTTTTTGATTTTTTAGAGGCTAATAATAAAGGATCGCACTTTGCTTTTGCTTCTCTCTTAATGTATTTACTTTTTATTTTAATTAAAGATTTTCTTTCTTTTTTTATGTTATTATTGTAATACTAATTACACTAATTATCATTGTAAGTTACTAAAATGCTTGGAAATATAGGGCAAGTTGCTAAAATGTTGATGATACATGCAATGCATATGCATTGTTTGATGAAATGGATGAATGAGATGAATAGGCAACAAGTTGCATTAATTTAGGATTAGTTTAATGTATTATGAATCAAATAAGATGTTAATTATGTTGAATACACAATGTATGTTGTTGGGAATTGGAGACAATGAATTCTATTGAGATTAGAGGGTTAGATGCCTGTGCACAACTTGTTTGATGAAATGTTTAAATGTGAAGTAAAGTATAATGAATGGAATAGTTCAACCCTAATTAGATGTGAAAGAGCCCCTAAAGTAAGGTAATAAATGAACAAATTGAACGCTGAGATTTTAATTAAAATTTAGATAGAAATAGAGGTGAAAAGGATGTAAATAAGCACTTGAATTGCATTGGAACCAAGTCCCAAAAATGGATAACAAAAAGAGCAGTTTGTGTACTTAGAATTTGTGGCTTGAATTAGGTGAGTGAAATTGGAAAGAAATCAGTTGGATTCATGCACTTGAAACTCATGAAGAAATCACATGTTGAATGATGTTTTAGCACCATCAATTGATAGCTTGAAATTGGCTGATAAAACTAAAATTTTGTAGCTCTTGCAAACTATGTTTATCTTGATCCAACGGGGCTGTTTTGTGCTTATTGAGCTTACTTAATTGTGAAAATGAGTGGAGTAATGTTTAGGGATAAAAATTAAACCTTTAGCATGGTATTTAAGTTAACAAATCATTCGAATTGTGATTTGAGTAAAAACTCCCAAAATGGAATTATATGAACTTGTATCTTGAAAGGGGTAATGAGTCTAAAACAAGTGTGAGAGGTGTATAATTGAGTAATAAGATGAGAATAAACCTAATAAGGTGATCAGCTGGGTTTCACAATCTAATGACTTGAATAGAAATTCTCATTGGAAACATATATAAATTGAATGCTAATGTATTTTGTATGTGTAAAGTCTCTTGAGCATGGATGAGAAGTTAACTTGAGAATTTTTTATTTACACGAGAAGTTGTGAAATGATCTCTATTAAGGTAAGTAGGTTCTTTTCTGATTGATTGTATTATTGGATGGGAATATGGAATATCCCATTTGGTTGTATCCGGGCATGTGTGCATGTTTGTGGGATATTGGATATTCTGTACTTTTCTAAAAGTTGTTGGTTATCTGGTGTTGATAGTTATTTGGTGTTGTGATTGTATGAATATTAGGGATTGTAAGTGTCCCTTGAAATTGAAATATTTGATGTTTTGTTTATGATATAATTATATAATTGTTAGGGATAAGGGTTATCCCATGTTCTGAGTATGATGTTATTATTCTTCTTTATCGATATCTAAATGATAAGGATAATGAATATCTCATGAATATGGGTGCCATGTTTTTGATGATGTTTATTATATTACATGAATATGTGGATTGATAATTGATATGGTATACGAATTATCCCACACTTGTTTTCATGTTGTAAGAGTAATTCTTAAGGTTGACAAAATTAAGGTTAACAAAATTGTATGTGGGGATCATGGGCATCCCAAAATGTTTCTTAATTTATTAAATGTGTGGATGATTGGAGATAGTAAGTATCTCAGGAGTTTGTATAGAATGTTATTAACTATGTTATGCGAATGTGTGTATTGATGGAATGGAAGCATTCTAGGATTTCGTATATGACATAGTGATATAATGTGATGGCTTTATGGCATAGTCCTGATATGTAGTGCCTGCATAACACATTTATGATGTAAGATTCTATAATGACCTAGACTTGTCACGTTGTGTTATGCATAGATGACATGGCCGTGATATGAATTTCATCATTTAATGGTTCTAGCACCCATTCATGCCCAAATTCGACCACCATGTTGCATGATTTGGCATGCCAATCCTTCCCAAATCATGGCAAATCATCACCCCTTTGTTTTCTCCTTGATAATTGCATCCAAATCATACAATTTTCTCAATATATATAGCCCACGAATTGCATACCGTAACCCTAAAATAGAAAATTCGAAACTGATTAAGGGACAAAGGACTTACCACTTGTCTAGACGTTGTTTCCACCCCAAAACAAAGATCCAAGCTTTAATCCTTCAATATCCTCCATATCTCTCATGTATAACAGTTGGAATGGGAGAAAATAGATTTTTTTCATCTTTATCACATCTCAAATGGAAGGGGTTTAAAGCTCCAAATGTGTGGTGCTCAAATACACTAAAAATTGAATTTTTCTCTAGCAGAAAATCACTGCAAAAATGACACGAAGAGGACTTAATGGTTAGGCATGACAATAGTAAGAGATGGCATGAATGGATAAATGGGATAGGTGATTGAGCATCTAACTTGTCTCTGTCTTGGTACTCCACAGGTGCATATCCAGACCATATGCATGCAGTCCTAATGTTCCATTATTCCATCAATTAATTCCCATCAAAATCAAGATTAATTTAACATTATAATTCTCTCACATGAGTACATTAATTGTATAAATAATTTTCTATAAAATAGGAATAATATCATTTAAATTATAATAACAAGTCTTGATCAAATTATGGGCCATTACTCACCCACTTAATAGTTAATTCTCAAATATCACATAAAAATCAATATATCATTTACAAATTCCATATTATATACCTATATTTATCTTAAAGGATCTTCCATACAAATTTTTAAAATTATTTTTCATAAATAATACACAAAGTTTAAATTTATCAAGTTAATCCCGTCATTTGCGTTCTTAATTATCCACCAAGAGCAATTTCAGTGCATTCGACATAACTTTCTCATACAATGTCCAAATAACATGATTCTTAATGATTTGAAAGGATAATTTCAAGGGCTACAACTTTTATGTTGAACCCATTTTCAAAATTATCCACATTCTATACCACAACTTTGATACATGTAACACCATTTTCACAGATGAATTCATTTTAACAAACTCTTGCCCTTTTTATCCATTCTTTTCATTTTTCTAATATATTCTTGCCATAAGTTTTTCCATCAATATATCATTACAATGGACCATAATATCTCTCAAATATCTAAGAATCAAATCATGTAACTACTCATATATATTTTTAATAGTCTGGCTACATTAAATTCACATGCACTTCATATACACTTGCACTATTTTATTTTAAAATTAATTTCCTTCACCTCAAGTCATCATTATAACCTAAAAAAAAATTAACTCCACTTCCAACACCTTGGGTGTTATAAAACACCCTCCTTACAAAACATTTTGTCCTTAAAACTTTAAATATCATTTGATTTGTGTCAATTTCTCAAGCTTGCAAATCAATTCATTTGGACTATTTGACATCTTGCAATTCATCCAAGATGCTCACCATCAAGTCAACATAAACTTTTCTACATTTTTCAATATAGGCATAGACTTTATTCATGAAAGCTAATTAGCTTCACTTCATATTACTATCAACACACATGGCTTCATAATCATCCAAACAAAGGAATCATCCAACAACTTTATAATACACAATTGTATAAATATATTTCCTACAAGTTTACATGTTGCCTTATCACAAGGCATCTCCCAGTCATACTTGGCATCATTTGATACAATCTCAATGGATAAAAGGCACAATAGTTTCATAACATGTTGCATAACAAGGTAAAATAATGACAATGCACATCAATATAATGCACATAATACATTAATCTAGGTTATTCAGCCTCAACATTCAATTTGTCTTTCAATTCATAACACTCCAATGTATATTTAATACAGGCCCTTGAGGCCACCACACCAACCAAGCATCTAAATACAAGGCCATCTAGGCCTCCACCCAAGGCGAGTTTTAGGTCATATCATCTAGGTCTTCACATCATATCTAAGCTATCTAGGCATTGCAACCAAGCCCCAGGCCAATCCTAGGCCTCATCCTATATGGATGTCAAGTCTAATAGGCTATCTAGGCATCACTGCCAAGCCCTAGGCCAATCCAAGCCTCCGCACTATCAAGGTGCATCCATATCCGATCATCCAAGCCATTAGGCCAACCAGGCGTATCCATATCCATCCACCTTTGCCAAACATAGGCATTAGAGGTATGTCATCCATCCACCTATTGTCTATGTGTCACACAATATTGCACCAAGCGTCTTTTAATTAAAGAGATAACCAGATACACATTGCAAAGCATTTACATAGAAACACAAATTATCATCATTTGAACTTATGAAGCAATATAATCAACATCATTCATACATATGGGATCTCAACTATCCCATTAATTCATTCATTTTCATCATATAAGAAACACAAATTTAATCACAATGCCAATAATGATACACATACCAATTCATTCACATTATCAATCAGAGCAACTCAATTCGACCACTGTAGAATACAATGTCAATCAATACTAAAATTTACATTTTCATTATTTCCCATCATAACATACATAATAATCCATCCAAATCAAGTTGTCATGGAATGCATATTCACCCAAGCTGAACAAAATTCAGCTTATTTAGACAAGCAAGATATATTCAGTAATACATGGGCATGCAATCATTTACAATAATCAACCACAACATAATAGGCATCTATGCCAAGACACAACATATTCAGTGAAATCAATCAAACAACTAACTAGGCTCACATAACCATATTGACCTAATGAATCCAATGATTCCATCACAAACTAATGAAAAAAAAAGAATTTAACTCCATTTCAAACACCTATTCATGAAACTTCACAGTTTTATCATTTCAATGTCAACACACTATAAGAATAAATTTTCAAACATTCAAATATAGTGCATATAAGCACCACCACACTTCCACTGTGCCACTCTGACCATAGCAAATACATGTCACTTATCTGCATATTTCTTAGATCATACTTGTGCTATCACAACACTCCCACACTCATTTCATATTCATATCATTTATGTTAGTCCCTAACTGAATGGTAGTTCAAGAGGAGGGGTGAATTGAGCTTTAAAAAATTTTCACCAATGAGTGAATATATGTGCTTAAAATAAAAGAGAAAATAACTTGCAGCACATACACATAATATTTTTTTAGTGGTTCGGCCCTTCTTGGGTTCCTATTCCACTTCTCTGAGTAAGCCTTCCTTACTAAACTCAGGTTCTACTATAATACTTGTTGGTTTTGCAAGCTCACTAACAACTTACTGGTTTTCCAAGTTCACCAAAAACTCTTACACGTTAGTTTTAAAGCTTGCTAACTAATTTACTGGTTTTTCAAAGCTAACCAGAAACTTTTACAAATAGTTGGTTTCATGAAGCTTACCAACTAACTCTTGGTTTTTAAAAATGGAATGTACAATAATAATGCCTCTTATTTAGGCTAACATGTATGAAAGCTAAAGTCTAATTAAAAGAAAAAAGTAAGCAATGAGATTAGATTCAAACTCCTTTTGAAGTTAGTGTAGATCTGATGTTGAAGATTCTAAATACTTTGGTAGTGACATAGCAGCTGGAATTGAATGATGAAAGTTGTGAAAACTCTCTTCTTAATCAATAAAATAATTTTTAGTGTAATCTCTTAGTTGTTTTAAGTATAGTCTTAATCCTCTATATATAGGATTTAAAAATTTTAGCTGTTGCAACCTTTGGCATTATTTTCAAACTAGTTAGGCAGGTTTCATAATGACTTTTATGTATTGCCGGGGTTCAAAAATTCTAAGTAGTGTCCTCAGAACTTCTATGCTTTGATTTGTACTTCACTAGAATTTCTGAAGCAGTTCTTCAGAACTTCTGTGGTTAGTAAATTTTTAACAGTATTCTCAACGGTCATATTCTAAGCCTGTGAAGAACTTTTGCGTTACTTTTGCCATCCAAAGAATTCTTTTGATATGGTTCTAATCAATTGACTTGTCTTTTGTGTTGCTTCTATGTGGCCGAAGTTTCTTCTATCTTAGTTCTGTGTGACCGAACATTTCTGTATTGCTTCCATGTGATAATGCTTCTGCTTTTCTTCTGTGTGGTGTGACAATGCTTCTGCATTGTTTCTGTGCAATCAGAAAAATGTTATGAATATCTGAAGTGTCTTCTGGGTTGATTCTATGTGTCGTGATAGTACTTCTACATTCCTTTTGTGCATCATATTCATGTTCTATTTGACTTATGTGTAGAGTTGAGTTTCTTTTGGCATGCTTCTATACAATTGACTTACCTTATATGTACGCATATTATTTTTGTTTGATTTTTGACTTGCTTCTAAGTTACATATCTTGTTTCTAATGTAGTTCTTGAATACTTCTATGTAACTTATGATTAAAATCTTATTTGATCATTGATTTCTTCTCAGCTTCTAACTTTTTTGCCAAGCCGCTAAGCAAGTTTTGAATTAATTTTTAGTGACTTGTCTTTTTTTTTTGAGCATTCATATGTATAGGAAGATTTACTATAATAATTTTATAGTTAACACCTTTATTTACTTTCATTAATCTATTTTGATTTTTAATACTACAACATTTGGAATGTAATTTGTTACTACCTTAATTCTTCACTCGTTTGTTTATTCATCATCAAAATTAATTTATTTAATCTCATTAATCATCAAAATCAAGCTTAGTAAAGAGGTTAGACTTAAGATTCTCCTTCTTTTTGATGATGAAAAAATATTTAAGTGATAACCCTTTCAAAAATTTCAGAATATGGAATGTATACAATATGCTTCTTAGTGGAACTCCTCCTGAGTGTTCTTAAAAATTTATCTATTATTTTTCTTATCATTCTCCCCCTTTTTTTCATAATTAAAATAAAATGCAATAAAAAGGGAATAAGTAAGATTGCATTATCATGATAAAACTTTGTACATCAGAAAGTCATTACACAATTATATAGTAAAATACATTAGAACAAAAATATACATCATTCGAGTTTAAGATACATGAGAAAAAGTAATTGACAATAAAGTAATATTAGAAATGAAATAACTGTTGTCAAAAAATAGTAATCATAGATAAATGAGAAAGGAATATGTAACTACAGCATGATCAATGAGTTATCCTAGGTTTTGTGGTGTGGGTTTTATGAAAGGAAGGCCTAGGTTGAGAGGTTGATGGTTTTGGAGGTGGCTTGGGTCTTTTTAGTGGAAGAGGTGGAATGAAGACTGAGTCTTTTGGGATTACAGAAGGAGGTTCATAAGTATAAGCTGTGGATCCACAATTAAAAACATAAATGAAATCAAGAGTTCACAAAATTATCGATCTATCAACTCAGGAAAAGATACAGGAGTCCCTTTTAAGAGGGCTTCAATATTAGCATTCATCCTAGTTGTATACTCTTGGTGGTACATTGTGATTCAAGAGAGAGGAGCTTTTTTGTTATCTTTTGGAGGTGGAATTCTTGGATTCTTCTTAAGTTTAGAAGATGATGGCTAGGATGGAGGTTTTGGTTTTGGGATAGTAGGTGGTTTTTTGGGGGTTTTGACTTTGGTAAAAGGGGGTAGATTAGGTTCAGGTGAGGAAGATGGTTGAGAATATCTTGTCCTAAGTCTATGTTGGATGGATGTGTCAAAAAGCTAAGGAAATAGAGGAGAAAGATTATTAGCAATTGCTTGAAGATTGACATTTGAATAGTATGTGAATTCTTCCTCAGTCATGAAAATGTTATTGAAAGGTTCTAAGGGGAATGGAAATGTATTTCTGAGTTTTCTAGACTTTGGAAGTGAGTGAAGAAGTTTCTGAGAATATCTTTGGAGGACCGACTCTTTATCAAGAATGTGAATTTTGTGATCCTTGGGAGTCAATGGTGGATCATGAAGAAATTGAGTCCTAAACAAAATGTTAAGATCTATGATTTCTATGAATGGCAATTCCTAAGGGGATAGAATAATAGATTGTGAGAGAAACATCTGGGCAATTTTAGAGTTGATTTCTAACTTACTCCTATACTTAGAATATGTCATTTTGATTGGATTTGTGATATGAGTAAGAATTTCAGAATTATCATAAGTTGGTTTCGGAGGAGATTGTGGAGGAGTTGGAGTTTTTTTTCCATTTTGGACAAATTCAAGTTAAGTTCCATTCTGGAGGAAATTGTTCAATTCATTAAGAAAGAGTTCTCCTGACAAAAAAAGATCTTTTTTAGTAAAGTCCAGGTCATCATATGGACCTTGGGGAAGAAAGTATCATTTAAGAATTGGTACTGTGATATACTTTCCATATTTAATAATAGCTCTATGGCGGTTTGTTTGGATCGCTGAAAATCGATCAGATCAGGCACAGTAAATGATGAGGAAGAAATAAATGCAAATGGAATGACA
>JAYJMB010005328.1:0-12085 GCA_036873735.1 Pouteria campechiana | reverse complement strand
TTTTCTCCTAAGTTCTTTAAGTTGTTGGTGATTTTCTAAAATCTTCCAAACATTTCAGAAATGTTTTCTGATTCCTTTGTAGAGAAGGCTTCATATTCCTGCACTAGAAGATGAATTTTAGTCTCCTTAACCTGGTGTGTACCTTCATGTGTTACTTTGAAATTATCCCAGATTTCTTTAGTTGAATCATATGTAAAAATATTTTCAAAATTAGAAGAGCTTAAAGCATAGTATAGGCAATTTTTTTCCTTAGCATCACGTTCTACTACTTGTATATCCTTTCTAGTGTATTTGTCTTCAGTGTTGGTAATATTCTTTCCATTTTTCACTACAAGCAACAACTGGTAATCTGTGGCAGTCAAGAAATTTTATATTCTCATTTTCCAATACCCGTAATTGGTTCCATCAAATAGAGGAGGTTTGAAGGTAGATTATCCTTCAGCAGATGTATTATGGAACATACTAGCCATTTGAATCTCTTAACAAGTTAATATACTGGTAATCAAAATTTAACTGGTGAAGCTTGCTCTGATAGAACTTATTGGTCCCTTATACAATGGTATCTCAAGAAGCATGTGTGTGTGAATTGAGCTTTTAAAACTTCTAGCCAAAACAAATAATTAAAGTGTTGAATGAGTAAGTAAACAGATTGCATAATAAGCAATACAAGATTTTTATAGTGGTTTGGCCCTTTTTGGGTTCCTACTCCACTTCTCTGAGTCAGTCTCCTTTACTAATCTCAAGTTCCACTAATATCTTGATCAACTTGATCAATTACATGTTGGTTTTACAATAAGCTCACCAACCAACTTACTAGTTTTCTAAGCTAACTAGAAACTTTCACAACTTGTTGGTTTTCCAAAGCTCACCAACAAACTTATATCCTTTCAGCAAGTTCCCTACTTGCTTATCTCAATACATAAACACTAAGCACTCTATTTGTATTGCCAAATACTAAGTCAAAGTGTATAGATTAATGTCTCTTACTTAGGCTGACTTGTATATAAATTCAGAATTCCAAATAAATAAATGAACAATAAGAGTGAAAGATTCAAACTCCTTGATTGAGAAGAGATTTAGAGTTTGAGAGCTTTGACAGAGTTGTATTCATTGGAGTTGAATGAAGATTTTGAATGTTCTTTGTGTAACCAGCAATGTTCGAATATATTCAATAAATTGTTTTCTTTTGCTTCTGAATCTCTCTTTTATAGTTTGAGAAAAAGTTTTTCGTTGTTGACTTTGGCAGTCATTCAAATGTTCAAAAATATTTTTCTTTACCTTATATTTTGTCTAACGTTTGACTTTCCTGCAATCTTGTATCGGTCTAAAACTTTGTCATTGACTTTTCCAAACATTCACTTTCATATAAATGCTTCAAAGTTGGTTCTTCAGATACTCTGGAGAGATGAGTGAACAAATAGTGTCTTGACTGATTTTGAATAATCTGATTTATTTTCCCCTGATTCTCTAAAGTGATTATAATCCTTATTAGTTACGATAGTTCTTTATAGAGAGAAGTTTGAATTTTCTTAACTTTTAATAGTTTCAAAGAAGTAATCCAATGCTTTGTTTAACATCTCCGAAGCATATCTGTTTACTCTGAAGCATACTTGACAATTCTGAAGCTTTTTTGATTATTTTTGAATTATGCTGTAACACTTCCGAAGCCAAAAAATTTTTTCCAAAGTGTTCTTGTGACAACTTCGAAACTCGTTATGGAGATTTTGAAGCTTGTCTTGCGTGTTACCCCGAAGCTTTGCAATCATCTCTGAAGTATGCTATGACACTTTGAAACTTGTTCGAAGCTTCTCTGTAATGACTCTAAAATGCATTGCAAAAATTCCAAAGCTTTCCATTTTCCTCCAAAATGTGACTATGAAGACTCCAATGCTTTCCAATTTGCTCTGAAACTTGTTTTGTTTACTCAGAAACTTGTCTGAAGCCTTGACTGATTTATTCCATTGTTAGATCTCCAAAGCTTGTCTGAATGTCTCTAAGCGATGCTACGACAATTTGGAAGCATTAATCATTTTCTCTGAAGTTTGTTGAGAAGTCTTTGAAGCAATCCAATTTGCTCTGAAACACATTAAAATGATTCTGAAGTTGCTTCTGTTAGCTCCAAAGCATGTCTTTAACACTTCAAAATTTCTGTTTTCTTGATTTAAGTATATGTGAAATTTACATACTTAATTTTGAAAGAGCATTTACTTTGTGTCTTCCTTTTGTCATCATAAAGATTATTCTCAAGTTTAGTATGAGTTAATATTTTTGCAACATACTTGAGAATAAATTGTTAGTACCTTAACGTTTTACTTATATCTTTGCTCATCATAAACAACATACTTGGTTAAGAATGTTCATCATCAAAATTAAGTTAGTTAATATGGTTCAATAGCACTTTTGTATTTTCATTATATGGGATATGGTGGAACCTAAGGCACAATAATTATATGCTCTTGGAAGAGTGGTGTTCGCTGAAAATCTATACCACAAGTGTACGGAGTCTAGTTTTATAGTTTAGTGATGAGTGAGTATCATATCCACAAGGATTATGTCTTTCAACTTTTCAGTAACTATTATTATAGATAATTCAAACTTTATCTGGATGATCGAAAATAGATAAATCTTAACTAACAACTGAACAAAATAGCTTTGAGTTGAATAAATCAATATATGAAAATCCTAGAGGATTAATTTCCTTTATGTTTCATTCATGGAAATTTCAACTCAAATTTGATTTAACAATGATAAGTTTATAAACTGATAATCCCAATTTACTTAACCCTCTCTTCCAAGTGATAGATTAAATATCTATTCTCAAAACCCTAATTTTGATATCCTTAAAAAAATCTGAGTAATAAGATGCATGAATGTCTATAGTTCTCTGCTGAAGATTTCATAAAACATAAAAGCTTTACCAAGACATCTATAGTTTTATGTTGTGATATTTAAATCCTAATTAGGGTTACCTCTCCCAAGTGTTAAACCCCAATTACAAAATCATCTAATGGATAACAAATCAATTGAAAACTTTACACACCAAATATCACAAATAAACCTAATTACATTGCCAAATAAGAAAGTCATTGATTGTACCTTGAACCCAACATAAAATCCATCTCTCCTCTAGGAAAAGAGAGATTAGCCACTCATGATGCAAAATAAATCAAACCAATAAAATTCCAACATCATCATAGTTTCAATCCCAAGATGAACCACAAAGATAAGGAAGTAAAATAATGAAAACCAAAACAATTCCTTTTCAACTTACTCTTCTCTCCTTGGTTGTAATCTTAGACCCCTTGATCTTCAAGTTGATCTTCTTCCTTCAAGACCTCCTTCAAAAACTCTCTCAAAACCCTCAGGAAATGTAGCCTCCAAGTGCCTCCTCCAAAGTCCCCTCACCCTATTCCAAACAAAAAAAACCTTTTAAACTAAGTCCAATAAGTGGAAAGATATGCACTTCATAGAAATTCAAAAATCCACTTTTATGTGTGAGCGCTTGAGTGCTAATTTGGGCGCATGAGCACCCAAACTGCTGCCAACAACTTTGAACTTGTTCAATTCAGGTGCCTAAGCACTGGTAATGGGCGCTTGAGCCCATTCTGCTACCCCCTTTCGCTGCATCGCTCCATTCTTGCTTCGATTTGTGCTTCATGTCCTCAGTTTAACTTCATTACCTCTGGATCTTAGACACCTATGAAAATCATGAAGAAACATGTGAAGAACTTAAAAATTCTCAAGGATTAACAAGTAAATAAGTTTGTTTAATATTAATATAAGTGAATATAATTCGCTTATCAAATACCCCTAAACTTACTTGATTGCTCATCCTCAAGCAAAACTTATCATCCTAACTTCTAGACCAAATATCAAGGTAGCATTGATTAAATTCATTATTCCAAGATCAAACAAAAAAAATTAACATGGCTGAAAGTAAAAGTTTCGGAATTCCATTCATGTCTCAAATTCCAACCCAAACATCATCATATCTACTTTCAATCCCTTTATGCATGTGCAACTAGTTATAGTCATTTCACTTTCATTCATATCCTACTTAGCTTCATCCAGGCATCAAATCAATACATGTGCAATACAAACTCTATGAATGCACAATTTAAGAGAGATTACACTAGATATACATGTAGCTGTTGAACTCTTTTTGTTTTCTTTGTAGGCTATATTACTATCACACTCTTTACAATAATCTTCTTTTGGATTCTTTAGAATGTGACCCCCCTGAAATTTCTTGTTTTCTTTATAGGCTGTATTACTATCACATTCTTCATAATGATCTTCTTTTGGATTCTTTAGAATGTAATCCCGCTGAAATTTCTTTGAGTTATAATACTACCACACCCCAAAACTTATTTTCTTTTCACTTCATGCTAGTGTAGTCCCCCTAGTTAATTTATGAGTTCTTTTCCAAGCTTTTCTGTATCTATTGTTCATCTCAACTAATAATTACAATGAATTCTAAGGTTCCAATTGCAATGTGCCTTCTCAGTCACCTAATTTAAATCTAAGTACTCAATGAATATAAAGAAAATGGCTACGGTGATTAAGTGTATAAGGGATCTCAAGTAAGATAGGCTAATGTTCAAGTTGAGTATCAAACAGCGTTGACCTTCTTCATTTTCTTTTTCAGCCACTATAACACCAAAAACTCTATTCATAACATTGGTCTCTTATAATAATCTTGATCAACCAGCATACCTACTATTAGAAAATACTAGATGAACTAATTACACACACAACACAAAATATACCAAACCAACAAAGCATATAACATAAACTAGATCTCTCTAGACACACAAAAACATAGCTAAAAGTGATAAAGACTAACAAACTAGACCAACAGACACACAATTGACACACACCCCTAAACTTAAAAATAGACATTGTCCTTAATGTTGAAAAAGCATGATAAAAGGAGGACTTCCTTGAAATGTGCCCTCATTCATCCTCCTCATCCTCGTCCTCATCCTCTTCCTCAGACTCCTCATCAAAGTTGAGTGAAGGAAAGGTGGGTGGGGTGGGGAATACTATTGAACTGGCATTCTGCGACATGCTGCAAGACTAGAACATGGCATTTAAAGCACTAGTGTAATCTGCCATATATTGGAACTGTTGCCTTTGCTCCCTCATCATGTGCCTCTGCAAAGATTACATTTCTTCTATTTGATCATGTAACTCTACCATAGTGGATTCTCTAAAAGGGGGTGGTATCAGAGGATAGTGTTGGGAAGAACTTGGTGCATTAGATGGGTCATCCTCTCTTGCAGTACTCTTCAACTTCTTAAAAGATATCGGTGTTGTAGAAGTCATCTTTGGAAGTGGTTGTTGGATCTCTTTGGATGCACTCAAAGGAGCCCTCGCTATTAGACACAACTCATAGAGGAGTGAAGGGTGTCCCAAACAACTTGTCATCCACCCCGTAATGAAAGAAATAATAGATCTTTCGATTACCTATCCAACATCAATGGACATCTCATTCTGAATGGCGTAATTAAGTAACGCCCTTTCCCTTGTAACTTCTGTGAAATGAAGACTAGGTATCAATTTAGCTGAAATGAACTAATGTCATGCCTTACTCTTTGGTTTTAGTTGACCTGCTGAGAAGTTGTAGACCTTGTCCTTGTGTCTCTTCTACTGTGTCCCTGTTTTTGTTAGAAAATTAATGACCGCATCATAATTGGGTCCTTCTTCTAACCAAGCGGAGTATACATCATTCTCTATATCTTCAACAGTGTATATGTTTTTGATTGCGAATTTGTCATATGTTATCAATTTTCCATATATCAATGCCTTCAGTCGCTTTGGATCTTCCTGATGTTGTTCTCTTGTGCTAGCATAGAACTCTCGAATGACTGGCACCACAGTTGGATTTGGTTGGGTTGCAAATAGCTCCCAGTTCCTGGCACTGATAATATCATCAATCTTCCCTACAAGAGAATCAAATCCCTTTTCTGGGATACATTTCCTACTGATAATTGATTTTTCAAATTTTTTTGCACCATTCCATTGACAAAAGTAGGCTTAATCAGTTGATCAGATTCTAGGAGGCATTGTTGTTTGCTTCACTAAAGATGCCACTTAACAAATAGCACTCAACGGACAATGAGAAGTTTCACAAACCACACAAAAGAGTGATCTTGTTTCTAAGAGGCCATTCATCAAACATGACATATGCACACCCACCACTAGCAATTCCTCCTTCAATGAAACACCAAATATCATTCCAATACACAACCACAATTCACACAAACTTCAATCAATGCAAGAATCATGAAGATTTCACCAACACTTTAATTTAGGTATTTCAACCAACACCCCATGTTCTCATGTGAAACTCTAACTTTCCAACACCTCAACTTCTCCACACCACAATAAAATCTCAATAAAAGCAATGGAGGCAAGGCATTTGAGTGAGTAAAAGAGGATGTGTTGGATGTCACCTGATTTTGAGAAGAATCCTCCCAATCCGAGAAACCCACTTCAAAAATTGCTTTGATGGAGTTTTGATGGTTCGTCCCTTGACATGAGATGGGAAGCTCAAAGAGGGTAAAGCTTTGGGTGTTAGGGTGTCTCTTCAATGGAAGACTCAGAGGCTTGAGAAGGGAAGCTCGACGGGGTGGGAGGGTTATGGGCTTTTGGAATTGGAAATTTGTCCAGGGCAACATGAACGGTTCGTGTTTACTAATGGGCAAACATGACTTAGCGGTTGAGCACTGGTTTGGGCGCTGAAGTGCCCAAACTGCTAGTTAAGATAATTTTGGCATGGAATGAGGTGGTGCCTAAGTGCCAATATAAATGCCTTCTTTCTCCCGTTGTGATGTTTGAAACTTCATGTTCTCCAAATTGGTTACTGAACCCTTGCTTCCATGATTATATCCTATAAAAACAAACACACCAAATCCATCATTGGGTTTTATTGGATCATGTAATCAAGTTAGTTGATTCAATCTAACCTAAACCAATTCTATTATTGGTAATGAAATAAATGGGTCACTGCATCTACAACTGAAAACAAATGAAAGCTCAAAAGCTTGGGTTGCCTCCCAAGTAGTGCTTACTTTATATTCTGTAGCTCAACTAGTGTTCTGTCCTTCAAGTGGGTCACCTCCAAACTTTTGCTTTCTTGTCCAAAATAGTGCTTGGTGCATTGGCCATTAACTTGAAACATTCTCCCATCCTGCATCCTCAATTCAACTACTCCATGAGGGAAAACTTTGTTGATAACAAATGGACCTAACCACCTTGATTTCAGCTTTCTTGGAAATAGTTTAAGCCTTGAGTTAAAAAGCAAAACTTGTTGCCCTGGTTGGAGTTCCCTGTTGACAATGAGTTTGTCATGCCATCTCTTCATCCTCTCCTTGTAAATTTTGGAATTCTCATAAGCTTGGTGACAGAATTCCTCCAACTCATTCAGTTGATGCATCCACTTCTGACTTGCAGCCCCCAAATCCAAGTTAAGCTTCCGCATTGCCCAATATGCTTTGTGCTCCAATTCTATTGGAAGATGGCATGCCTTTCCAAAGAGTAACCTGTATGGAGACAAGCCTATTGGTGTTTTGTAGGCCGTTCGGTATGCCCATAGTGTATCTTCCAATCGTTTTGACCAATCCTTACGATTCCCTCTTACTATCTTCTTTAGTATTTGTTTTATCTCCCGATTGGATACTTCAACCAATCCATTCACCTGTGGATGATAAGCAAGCACCACCTTGTGTCTCACACCATACTTAGATAGTAGGTTATTGAACAATTTGTTGCAGAAATGGAAACCTCCATCACTGATGATCGCCTGTGGTGTCCCAAACCTTGTGAAGATGTTCTTCTGCAAAAACTTTAACACTACTTTAGCATTATTTGTTAATGTGGCTACTACTTCCACTCACTTTAAAACATAGTTGACAGCAAGGAGAATGTATGAATAACTGCTAGAAATTGGAAATGGTCCCATGAAGTCAATTTTCCAAACATCGAAAACCTCCGCTTCAAGAATATTCGTTAGTGGCATCTAATTTCTCCTCGAAATTATGCCCATTCACTGATAGCAATCACATGTTTTAATAAATTTATAGTTGTCATTAAAAAGTGAGGGCCAGTAGAACTCGGATTGTAGAACTTTTGCAGTAGTTCTATCCACACCATGATGGCCTCCATATGCAAATGAATGACAACTTTGTAGAATGTCTTGAATTTCTTCTTCAGGGATGCATCTTCGAATTATCTGATCTGCACATACCTTGAATAGGAATGGGTCATCCCAAAGATATGCTTTGACATCATGTAAAAACTTCTTCTTCTACCCTTCAATGTTTGGAGGATATGTACCTCATGCTAGGTAATTCACAAAGTCTGCATACCATGGAAATTTTTCAATCAAGGTGAAAAGTTATTCATCAAGAAATCTCTCTTCAATTGATTTTGCTACTTTGGGCTATTCCAACCTTGATAGATGATTTTTCACTACATTTCACTTCCTTTCTTATCTCAAATTTCCAGATCAAATTCTTATAAAAAGAGTATCCATCAAATCAGTTTAGGTTTTGCATCTTTCTTAGAAAATAGATATTGAATTGTAGCATGGTCTGTATACACTACTACCTTCGATCCAATGATTTAGGATCTAAATTTCTCCAACACAAATAGCACAGCTAGCATCTCTTTTTCTCTCAGAATGTAATTCTTCTGTGCATCATCTAGAGTCCGGCTAGCATAGTAGATTGCTCAAAACATCTTCTCATGCTTTTGATCCAGAACTACACACAATGCTAGACCACTAGCATCACACATCACCTCAAATGGTTCAACCCATTTTGGCATTGTTAGAATTGGTGTAGAAATCCTTTTAAAGTGTGGAATGCCTGCAAACAGTCATTGTCAAAATCGAATACAATATCTTTTTCATTGCCGGTTTTAGCCTTCTCTATGGTTCTCTTGATGGTTTGGATGATTCCCCTAGTAGAATTTTGTACATGCAAATCATGGGGCTTTTCCCTTTGAGGTCTTCTATTGACTGTACGATTGCTGATTTGTGCTTGCTCAAGATTCACAGTAGCTTTTTTTCTTCCAAACCTGATAAAAAGGAAGAAATAATTACTAAAAAAGAAGAATCACTGCCTAGATATACATACCTAAGATGTTCAAGTAGCTGCTTAAGCTCTATGATAGCTTTCACTTTTCAACCCTTGAGTCCTCCTCTAGTGCTTCCAATTTCTCATCTGCTCTTTCTGCAAAAACTGAGTCCATGGCTAAAATGTACTCTAGGATATCTCTAGAACTTGTGTTTTCCTGGCTAATTGAGTTTGAAATACAATTTTTGAAAGGATCTTGAATGCATTTGTTAGTGAAAATAGAATTAATGCACTTATTCAAAACTTCTATTCTATTGCATGTTTCATTTTCAAGAGGAAAATTCATAGAATGATAAATATTAAAGTTTAACTATTTATCATTTATCCTCAATGTTATCTCTCCTTTCTAGACATCAATCAGTGCCCTTCTTGTACTTAGAAACAGTCTTCCCAATATCAGGGGCATTTCATGATCTTCCTCCATATCCAACATAACAAAGTCCATTGGAAAGATGAACTTGTCCACCTTTATGTAAGGCCCAAAAATTTTAGATATGTGAGTTTAATTTTTTTGTTAATTTTTGCTAGTTTGACATGAAGTATATTGAAGTATAATTAAAATTTTGAGAAATTTATAATAGAAAACTTATGGAATTGAGTGGATTATTAATATAAACATGAGGATAAGGTTGGAAATGTATCAAAGTATGTTAAATAAGTGATTTATGTAAGAAGAAAATAAATTTAAATGGGTGGAATGTCGGATGTGTATACATTGAAAAATATTAAATTTTATTATGAAACAATTATGAAAATTGGTGGATTACCATTATTAATAAGAGAATGAGGAAGGAAATATATTAACTATGCTAAATAGGTGGAATCAAGTTGGGAAAATTGGATAAAATGAGTTGGTGGAGTGTATGTACATGCCTTATGAAATTTTGAAGTTTAATTGGAAAACAAATTATTGAAACTATGGGAAATATTATCATTCACATGTAAATTGTAATGGTAATGGTCCAAATATAGTAAAGGAATGGTGTATAGAAGGTGGGAAAAAAATTGGAATGCATGCCTATGCATGTAGATGAGTAGCTAAACTACCTTAACTTTTTGTAAATAATAGATGACCAAAGGTCATCTTCCTTAGCATTTCACACAAGCAACCTTGCTACCCAACGTTGCATGCATTTCCACCTTCACAACTTGATCAAATTCAGCCCTTTTACTTAGGAATATCTTATGGAAATCACAACTTGAGTTGATTGCAACCCATTATACTAGAAATTTACTGGATTCAAGTGTGTTCAAGCTGCCAACAATTAAGGGACAACAGCTGTAGGTGGGACCCATCAAGAAAATAATAGATTAAAGGTAAGTAATTTATTAATTTAGCTCCCTAATTATGTATAGGTGATTGTTTAATTAAAGTATGGGTGAAATCTTGACGAATGATGTGGATGAGATTAGGCTAGGGTTTTGCAGAAATTTTTGATGGATGATATGAAATATAATTAGTGTAATAATTAATTATTATTTTAATTAACTTAAGACATGATTTAATGTAGATAGAATTTTAATCTAGCAATTACATGATGATAACAGTTGGATATAACCAAGCTGTCCACTAATTGTTTATGGAAATTTTATTAAGAGGATGCCATGTAATTAAGCCCTAGTCACTTAAGGTTAAGCCCTACTTAATCTATGTATTAATGAGGCATTGAAATAATTTCAAATAGATGAAATTAAGGATGATAGTTAGGTATGAACAAAGTGTGATCTCACTAGACTAACAGGCTGGTTTAGCCAACTTTAGGCAAGTTTAAATCATATTTAAGTGATATTTTGAAATGGTTTCTTGATTGAAGATTGAAGAGGGATGTGTGGGCTTTTTAAAATGTCTAAGATCATGTAAATTGGACATCAGGATTAAGACTTATGATGCCACAAAGTGGGCCACACGTGAATAGGACATTGAAATTAAGGCTTATCAAGTACCCCTTTTGACCTTGATGAAAACCTTATCAAATGAATTAATTTTGTAAATATAAAAATATTGGGTTATGGTAAATATGTCGTGTTAGAAATCTACAAATGTTTGTGGAAAAATTCAAACATTAATAGGTCCAAAATAATCAGGGAAATAAATACCCAAAAATTCACCCACTGCCCATTTTACCATTTTTTGTTGATTTTTGTATTTTATTTTTTGTTCTATCAAATTAAGTCATTTTTAACTAAAATTTTTACAAAAATTTTTATTATAATATTTTTAATTTACAAAAAAATTTATAGATGAAAATGAATAGTAAGTTTTGTATATATTTTTTATTTTTTATTTTTGTATTTTATTTTTATTTTACTAAATTTAAATTTTTGTGTCTGACATTTTGGGCATAGAATTTTAATACCATATGGAACTTACATAAAAATTTTTAGATCAAAATTATTTGTATAAATTAAAAAAATAATTTTATTTTAGAATTTTTGTATATATGTTTTAACCCTGAGAGTTCCAGTATTTTTGATTTTTGGTGCTTGGTTGACACAAAGCCCTACGTGGCCCATATATTCATTTTATGATGGTCATGGGGCTGAAATGTATCAGTCATGTGGCGAGGAGTGGCCTAGTTAGCCAAGGGGCGGTTGTTTAGGCAGCCGGCATGGCCGAGCGCTGCTATCGGCCTGGATAGCCTGTGTTCTTTGATTTGACCTGAGTAACTGATGTAGGTACATTCAGTGGTGAATTGGTACTCTTGTGAGATGATGAGGGTGGGATGCCACTATATACAACATTATGGTTGTGTAGGCCTGACAGGCTTCTAGTTGGGTGGACCCGACATACTGCAAAGTGAACGAGTACTGTTTTTGGATTTGGTGTGCCTCCCAGGGTGGAGTAGGTGGATGATGGTAGTACAAAAATAAAATTATGTAAAATGCAATGAGATGCATTAGGTTGAAAAATCTGATTATTATGCTTCATTATATTAATAAAA
>JAYJMB010005327.1:0-12085 GCA_036873735.1 Pouteria campechiana | reverse complement strand
ATCATTTCATGATAATGCAAACAAATACATCTAATACTATATATTAGTACAAGAATAGGATAATCTCTATCCCATTATTTTCACATATTTACTAAATACACCATAGATAGAAGAATCACGGGATAAGCTTTATCCCCAATTCATTTATGTATAGCAGACAGCAGAGAATGAATTAGGGAATACACTCAATCCCCATTAGCCCACATATACACTAGAATCAAAGGATACTTATCCCCAACTCACCATGAATGAGACAAGGCATATTATTCAATACAAGCATGGATATCTTTATACCTTCCATTTATGCATTCACAAAAGAAGTTTATTGGGATGCCCATTGTCTCCATCAATACACCCATTCACATATATATAATTATACACGTGGGATATCTTCTATTCCCAATAGTCATATGTTTATGTTATAAAAGATGCATCAGTTAATGTAATGTGAGGGATACTTGTTATTCCTACGTTCATGTATTCATAAAATTTATAAACATTACTCAAAAAAATTATCGGATATCCATTATCTTCAATAATCCATATATACAAAATCATATTATCACAATAATTATAGAATGTTCATGATCTCCAAACATGCATACATGCCCGGTTGCAAAGCTTAGGATATTCGATATCTTGATCCAATAATAGAGTCAATCAAGAAAAGTCTACTTAACTTATGGAAGAATATTTCCACAAACCTTTAACGCAACCCTCGATCCAATTGTTTGACATCCTCATCATTACCTCATGGATAATACAAGCATAACAATTTAATTTACATAAAGTTTTTCAATCCAACATTGGACTTAAATTGATATAATTAATCTCATATCAAGAGTAGCACTAATTAGGGGAAAATTGACATGATCCATATTCACCTCTGTTTAGCCTTTCGTTAAAGTCTTGTTAAGTATACTCAACCAGATATTTTAGAGTGTTATTGTATACTCTTAAAAGCTATAGTAATTCACCCCTTCACCATTGAATTCTAATAGAGGCACTTCAACAAACATATCGTATGCATTCCTCAAAGTTCCAATCTTGGCAACTTGAACCAATATCCAATGAATTTCTAATACATATTATCATAATTTAATATTCATAATGGTTGAATAATCATAAAAAATATGGGCAATCACTTTAATTAAGCCAAACAAATGGTTAACTCAATTACATACTTTTTATCAAATGGTTTATACACATACACTAAATTTCAACTTTCTACCTTATAAATCATTGTTTAATAGTTTTCTAATTACATTTCCTCATTAAACAACATGTCAAGCATTTAATTAACCACTAAAAAGGTTATTAAACATGATAATCGTGTTCATCAATAACCTCTCATTCATACATGCATTTCATTAAGCAGTTTAGGTGCGTTAAATTGATTCTCCAATTTTCAACAATATTCACTATATTTACAATCAATCTTCAATATAATTAATATCAAAATCCCTACTGAAATACCATAATTAACTCACAATTTCATTCAAACAGCCCCCCTCATTTCATCCAATATACATTCATGTCCTCATGTAGTTATCCATTTTTGTGGACATCTATAACACTAAATTTTCTTCCATCTAATTGGATTAAATTGTTGCTTTAAACATATTAATTCATTTTCCCATCAAACTAGATTTGAGATTGTGCATTTTTTCTTCAATTTCATCCTGCATTTTGCCCTAAATTCATTTGAAACTATCATTTAAAAATTTGTTTGAAAAATTGAACTTACCAACATGTGGGGAGTACGTTTTCATCTTGAATTTAGAGCATCAAATTGGAATTTAAGGAAGCCATGAATTGCAACAGTTTGGTCACCCTCTTGGACATCCCATTTAGAGGAATTTTTAAAATCTTGATGAAGTGTTTTGATTACATGGCCCACATGAACATTTTCCCAACAATTTTGTGTAAAAATCATGGGATTTTAAGATAGGTTGCAAAGACATAGGGAGGAGCAACCATGAAAATGGTGTAAAAGGGCTAGTTTTGGCTAAGTGCTCCACACATGGTACATTTTTACTGCATACATATAGCATAGTGCTTAGGCCATAACTTCCTCATACAATGTCTGATTCATATGATCCTTGGTTTATTTTAAAGATAAAGAAAAATTATACTACTTTTGTGTTGAACATTTTTTCTGATTTGGTTTTAATAGAGAAGTTTTATTGCTCCAAAGTGACACCTTTTGTTTTGAACACAATGTACAACTTTAAAATATTATAAAGGTAATTTAATGGGCTATAATTTTTTATGTTGAACACCTTCTCTAAATCATTCAAATTTTATGCCAAAATTAGATATAAGTGTCACCATTTCATGTAAAAATTGATTTCCTCACCTCAAATCATCACTATAATCACACAAAAGAAAATTTACCTCTATTTTTAAAACCTTGGGTGTTGCAACATCGCTCCTTAGAAATCCCACATCAACATTTTATTGGGAAAAATATGGGTTATGTTTTATTTGCCTTGCAACTATATGAAACACTTGTTGAGGATAAAGTCCTGAGGCTCATTGGGCTAAAGCAAACACTGCTTCATATATGTTGGATTGGTGTGCGACATTGCATACAATAAATTACTAACTATTTTAGTATATATTTTCTACTAAACTAAAAATGTTGGATGTTGTGAACTTAATCAATGATCATGCGATTGTTAGCCATGGAACTGACTTACTAGAATTTCACATTTTCATCTTCAGCTTTGAAATCCTTACATTGATAAACTGAAGATTACCATGCTATTGTTTACAAAATACTGCCTTGTGGTTATTGAACCATAGAGTCCAAAAAATCCTGGATCTTGTGAACTCAGCAAAGGATAGATCTATTGTCATTTATAATTTAGCCAAGAAACTGACTAGAAACAAGTTCACATTTACATCTTCGGGTTTGAAATCCTTAGATTGATTAACCGCAGTGAAGTCTAATGTGCCATTGTTTACAAAATACAATCTTGAGATAGTTGAAACATAAAATAAAATGGGATTAGTGATACTTGGAAAATAAAATGCAAGAAATTACTCTTTTGCTTTTCTTTTTATTTTTAAAGATAGTATTAGCCTCCGCTACGGATAGAGTCTGAGTTTGCTTATCCAAGTTGAGACAATCTGCTTTTAGGATACCATAAAATCCAAAGTTCTTAATGTCTATAATAAGCAAGCAATAGTTACGGTCAACTGCAGCATATTTTAGTGGTAACGCAGGAGAGGAAGAGAGAGAGAGAGTAAAAAAAAAAGAAAAAAGAAAAAAGGAAGGAATCTCTAAGAGAAGAAAAAGAGAAGAAATGGGAGAGAAATTTAGAAACAAGAATTAGAGGAAACATAAACAATAGTAATTTTTGTATGCATAAAATGATAAGATTGTAATTCAAGCTCTCCTGTTTATAGACTCAAAAGCAAAGCTTTAATAACTATGTAACAAATAAAATTCAAATAAAACATCAAAACAATAATTCAAACTAATTATAATATTTTAAAATTTTAAAATTAAATAAACAAGCCTTAATTTCTACAATTACCCCTAAAATATGTGCCAATTAGGTGTAATACATCACAATTCCCACCAATTGTAAACAATTTTGGATGAAGAAAAGATGGAACAAAAGATAAAATTCTAGTAGAAAAAATGGAGTGAAGAATACAGACAAAACCTGATGACAACAAATGAATGATGGTGGCAAAAAAAAATTCTCACTAATGGTCTAAGGCATTCCTCTTAAATGACTTAAGTCTAAATTTATAAACTAAGAATAAGCAGACATCCCTTCAACACAGCTCTTGTCTAGCAAGACCTTAATCATGAACCGAATTTCTTTAAATAATTCTCACTTCTAAATATCATTAAAATTTAAAATAAACTTAAGAGAATACATGTGAATTAATTTTGAAATAACTAATTGATTCATTTATGGAGTAAATGCCTGTTTTGGGTAAGGCATTAGCATTGACACCTGACACCATTTCCTACTGAAGTTGAAGCTTGAATTTTCTAACTATCTCTTGGCTGCAGCGTGAGGACAACGATTGAAAGGTACAAGAAGGCATGTACTGACTCCTCCAATTCAGGATGCACCACAGTGGCGAATTCTCAAGTGAGATATCTTTCTACCATCTTAATTACAATGTGCATTTTGCATTTCTTGCAAAGAAAATGAGCTATGCATTGTAATAATATAAGGGCTAATATCAATTGCACCAAGGGTTTGAAAAAAATGTTGATTATGTATGTTTGGACGAAAATCAAGTTGAATTGCGCTTCGTTAGTCCAATATCATCTTCTGATATTATTCTGCTTGGATTATCTCAGTACTACCAACAAGAATCATCAAAACTGCGCCAGCAAATCGATATTTTACAGAATGCAAACAGGTAATGATCTGCATGGTGCTCTCTCAACCACAATCTATTGCTATATATTACCTTTAGCAAATAGCAAAGGTTTATCTTAATTTCAGGCATTTGATGGGAGATGCCCTGAGCTCCATGACTGTTAAAGAGCTCAAGCAGCTTGAGAACAGATTGGAGAAAGGCATTAGCAGAATCAGATCTAAAAAGGTAGTATTTTGATCTTTGACTATGCAAACTAGTGGGATTTTTCCAAACTAACAGCTTATCTGCTTGGCCAAATCTGCAAAACTGCCTTTCTTTTAAATATTTTCCTCTTTTGGTTCTCCTGGAAAATGTCCTTATAGCTCTTTCTACAAGCATGTGATTAAAACCTCCTTGATTGTCTTTGACCTTTTGAAGTCCTAAAAATTGATGGTTTTTTTTTTTTTTTCTATCATCAACCAGTTAAATTGTTGTTTTTTCTTTAAATCTATTTTATACTGGACTTTATTATTGTGTGGTGAACTTTTTTGCCTTGCCTATGTGATATCCACAAAGTGCTTCCCATTATAAAACAAGGATTTCATTTAAACATCTTGGTTGATCGCATGTCTCAAAAATCAAGTGCAAACAATGTAAATGAAAACTGGTAGCTTATTTCCCATTGAAGAAAAAATTTCGCAGCCAAACACATGTGATACAGTAATAGATGCAATTTTTAATCCACTTTAAAAGGGCATTTTTGCTAAACCTTGGAAAAGGATATGGCTTTACCAAAATAGACGAAAAAAAAGGTGGTTTAAAAAAAATCCCTTGATCTTTTTTGTTTTTTTGCCTACATCAGGCAAAATCACAAAAGGATATACAAAGTGTAATGCCTGATTAGTGTTAAATTGCGTTCTTCTACTATTATGAAAAGGAAAAATCAAAACCCATTCGTGATTACTAGTTGGACTCTGGATTGCAAAAGATTAATCTGATACATAAAAATTGGAATTGGCGTTTGCTTAAGGCGATCCATTTTATCTTTTTCTTACCATCTATTGTCTTTTTTTCTTTTTTGATAAATTTTCCTATTCATACATCCAGAATATGAATCCTAACTAGCAGTTGGCTTTTATCCATTTTGATAAATCAACATATATCGAAACATGCCTTGGATTTTTTCCACCCTTTTCTTTTCGTCTTCTCCAATTTTCTATTTTCTTTCCTCTCATGCCCCATCTTAAGGTTTATTAATGCTACATGTAAAATATACCATTTTTGGATCCTTGCTCATGTATTCTAACAAGAAAATTGTTCAATCTCCCAGAACGAGCTGCTGTTTGCTGAGATCGAGTACATGCAGAAGCGGGTAACTACTTTCTTTTCTTTCTCTTTTGTTTTATTCAGATGAAAGCATAGCACCTGAAACACATTACTGGGAGAAACAAAAGCTCTGCAGATAGCAGAATCTAAACTTACCTTCTTGTCTATGCGTGCAAAGGGCAGAGGTTTTGTTCTTCCTTTAGACACCCTTCTTATCACTACAGGCTCTAGACAACCTACTGATTTTTAATCACTGAATGAACGTGAGGCCAAATTGCTTACCCATTTGGATTTAGATTGGACCACGCAACAATTGTTTACTTTTCCAGAGGTAGCTAATCTCATACTTAATTTTTTGTTTGCATGTGCTAGTTGAAACAGAAATAACATGTACGAAGACCATTGTCAACTTCTCTCAATGTTGGGTTTGGGTGTCTTGAATTATGCAAGGTCCATTGGGCTCGTGCATAGTACTTCTAGGATTTGTTCGAGAGAGAAAGTGGGAAAGAGTCTCCATCAGTCTTTGAGAGAGAAAATTGAAAAAGAAGATTCTTAATTGATTTTCGACATCAATGAAGTTATTTTTTAAATAGAGTATGTGTTAAGATTAAGTGAAGGCTTACTGACACATGCATGCGAGTTTGGTTGGGTGGGTTCATTGTTGGAGAAGTTTCGGTAGGCCCCAGATTTGAAAACAAAGAAAAAAAAGTGGTGATTAATTAAGAATGGGAGTGACCTGTACTTAAATGCCTACGTAACCTTGTTTATAACTATATATAGTGTATCCAATTATTCACTTTTCGTGGTTTTTCCTTCATGTTAAAGGATTTTCCTTGTAAATCCTCGTATAACTTTGTGGCATGAACGATTGTCTCTGCGTGTGATAAAATGTGTTTGAGACCACAATACTAATATTAGATTTTAATCTGAACCATAAAGTTTGGTATATGTTCAGGTAATAAACTTTATTTTGCCCAAAAGAAAAAAAAAGTCATTAGATCAGTAAACTTGTTACGGGTTATACATCCTTACTATAATCCACCTGTGGTTAGCGATTGGTGAATTGAGGTACTCGCTGAATCCCTAGTATGAAATTGGCTCCTCTTTAGTCTATCGATATACACAAGAGGCTCCAGTTGCCCAGCTTCTCCTTCTCTACATAGGGCTAGGTATTAATTGTCCCTTTTTATTAGCTAAAGTTGCTCACTTTACCTTAAGATTTCCTTAGTTTTGAGACCACCCTTTGATGTGTAAGAGGCATAGTTTCAAAACCAACAAAACTTTGAGATTCATAGTTTGACTTCAAAGTAAGCAATCTTGGTGCACTAAAACGAGAATACCTGGCCTTGTGTGTGAAGGAAAGTCCCTGGTAGGGGCGTTGCTTCACTAACAATCATGGCAGAAACCAACTTGACCTCCTAAATTTAATAACTATCACAGAAAAATTATAACAGTTATTGGGTGGGTTCATAAAACATCAGTTGCATAATTATCACTTCGTGTTTTTCTCCAAATGCAGGAAATTGATCTGCAAAACGATAATATGTACCTTCGTGCCAAGGTATCCCTCCATCCTGTTGTTTCCATCTATTTCACATTCAGTGGATGCACGTGCCCAGCCCTTTCCGTTGTTTGCCGTAGCAAAGAAAATAGAAAAGTTCGCAAAGCACCACAAAGATAGAAAATCAGGCTTGTCCATTGTCCAAAAAAGCCACATGTTACGTAAAACAGCCTGATTTTTCAGTATCTGGTCTTGTTTAGGCCGCTTTCTTATGGCACTTCTGCATGTCATACATGTCCATTTCGTACGCATTTTGTGCATTTCTGCAATTGTGATGATAGTATCTATGAAATGAACTTTGTGCATGCAATATCAGATTTCTGAAAACGAGAGAGCACAACAGCAAATGAACATGTTGCCCGGCCCTCCCGAGTACGAGGTCATGCCTGCATTTGATTCACGGAACTTCCTTCAAGTAAACCTCATGGATTCCAGTCACCACTACTCTCACACGGCACAAACAAACCTGCAACTTGGGTAAACATCTTCTGTCTGCCTGCATTCATGGAACTATAACTTAGCAAGCATATTTGCATGGAGGACAGAACGCAGTTCTCTCCAGCAATCAAAACATGAAAATGGTGTTACAACAGGCATTTGATTTACATCTCACTAGGATATCTAAAGGCCTGTTCGGCCGTGCGTTTAACAGCACTAAAAGCAGTCTTAGGTTGTCAAAAGTGCTTTTGAAACGAGTCTTGTTTGGTCAAAAATCGAAAGCACTCTTTTCTTATAATAAAAACTCAATTTTTGTTGCTGGTGAAAAGCTAAAATAACGTCGAAATGGAAAGCGCCAATCAAATGATAAAGTCAAACACTAAATAGCTTATTATTTATAGCACATTCAACTACTAAACTTGCTTTTTTAAAGACTGAAATTTTACAGCTAGGCTAAACAGGCCTTAAGTATCACTTGAGAGGGGCACAGTCAAACAGCGAGCTTTGTTTCTATATTTCTACATCAGTCAGAAGCTCTTTTGTTAGTTGGTTTATATCGATGCCTATTGACTTATCATGATATTTTGGAATGAATCTAGCTTTTCTAAGATAGTATTTTAATCCTTCATTTCGTTTTAGTTTTCTGTCTATCACACTAGACCGAGGGAGTGTCAAACAGCGAGTTTCGTTTCCATGTTTCCACAGAAGTTGTAAATGAAGTGCCAATTATTTTACTTTTATACACTGGAAAGCCCAGTGACCAGCACTTTTTAATTAATAGTGCAAACTTCAAAACCAATGTAGGAGTACATCTACAAAACCATGTATAAAATCATTTTTGTGCATTAAATTTACCCATTAATTAAATTGCTTTATTCATACAAATTTTTTGGCAGGTAATTATAGAAGATTGGCCCAATTGTTCTCTGCAGCTAGCTGTCATGGAGATTTGTATCCTTGGTACCCTATCGATAGAAGAAGGTCATTGGTCTTATTTCACCATTGTCTTCCAAGCTAGAGACATGGAGTGGAATTTACTAGCCCTATATCCTTAACATGCATGTGTCATAAGCTTGTATCACCACACTCTAGAGGCTTCGCCGTCTCCATTTCAATGCAAGTTATAGCTTTCTGTGCTAAATGAATCAAATGCATTTCTGCTCTGCCTGACCCCCAATGCAAAGTGTAGGTTATTGTCAACCTACATGTATTTGTGGGGCCTGCATAATATTTATGTGGGAGTATCTTGCTTAGGGAAAAGAAAGTATAAGCTGATGTTAGTCATAAATTGAATAAAAATAAGGAATAATTATTAAAAATATAAATAATAATAATAAAAAAGAAGAGTTATTAATGTGAGCATGGTCACAAATTGAATAAAGTTGAAATAAATATAGAGTTCTATTTGAAAATTTAGTTAATAATGAAAAAATATTATTAGGTAAATTTAAGTCAAACCATATCTTAGGAAATAAATTTTTTATTTTTTTTTAATTCTCGAAAACAAAACTTTCTTGGAGATATTGTTGTGAAATGTGCGAGGTGTCAAAAACTTATTCACCCAATTAATTATTACTCCAGATAATTTTGAGGTAACAAAAATATATACAATGATTAAGAAAATGATTGGTTTGGATTTTATCAAAATATCTAAATATCTCAGTATGTAAAACATGAAAAACATGAATAAATGTATCTCCGGAGGGAATTCTCCAGTACACTTTCATGGGCCACGACAGACTAAGAAAATCAACGGCCTAATTTTTAAGTTAATGAGAACATATATATGGCTTCAAACTTCAAGAATAGCCCACACCTTATGACAACAGTTTGGTTGGTTGTAACACCCAGTCAATCTTCTTCAATTTCATTACTGGAGTTGTATTTTCCAAAGGGGACAAGTGGATGAGAGCAGTATTTGAAAGGTGGTGTCTTAACCATCCTTTTTCTCCCATGTAATATTATCAAACTTTTAGCAAACTCACCCTTTCTCATTTTTATTTTTATTTTCAATTATTCTTTCTTACTTTTAATTAAAACTTGATCTATATAAAATCTCCTTTTTTGTTGATACTAGTATGTATTTTAAACACATCTTTTAATACTCTCAATCAAATACACCTTATCCAAATACACCCTAAATGATTGATAGGTGAGTCATAGTAACTATTATCATTATAAGCTAACACTTTAGTATACTTTAGTAGGGTCAGTTTCATTGATTCAATTATGTCATTCTTGTTAAACTAGAATTATTCTCTAACAATGATTCTTTTGCCTTTCTTTTTATGTCTCTTGTGACTTTCTAATTTGTTAAATTTATTCACCCTTGCTGTTATAAATTTTTTTTATCTCTATTTAATATGACTAAAATGCCTAAACTAATCTATGGGTTTTTCATTTTATTATCTAGTAATTCTGTCCTTAGATCCTGTTGAATTATTTCGTTTTTAATTTTATACTTTCTTATTTTATTTCTTATCTATAGTCAGTTGACCAAATAATTCAGAAAACATGCTTTGGTGGAATGATAAGCACGAAATATGAATTACAAACTAGCTAGTCATTAAGTACCCATTTCATAGATGAAGAAGTAGTAACACATGATTGACAGAAGACTACAAATTGCTGTGGACAAAAAATTGTACCATACACAGGGATGGATATATGTCACCATTCAGCCTCACAATGCAGAATAGAATCGCATTTATTACACTTATTTGCCAGAAAGGAAAAGTCTAAAACAACAACTGCCGACACCAACGTCATTTATCTCCTTCTTTAGAGCTGAGCCAGGCGTTGAATGTCTACCGGGTAGGCATCGGAGGAAGATTGAGCGCGGTAAGATCGCCTTCCAATTATCTGATTTACAGCCTCCGTCGGATGAAATGCATCCCAAAAGACGTGTTGATTCCTGTTACTGCATGGAGTCTGGAGTGGAAGGCATGTAATCTGGCCATTGTTCCTTCCCACCCCACAACATCCTGTCTTCGTATCAGTTAAACCTGCAAGAAAAAAAGAGGCATTTCGATTGAGCTGATGCGAATTACTACCAATCACCAAAAACCCACAACCTAGAATTAGGTGATTGAGTCGATTACCATATGACGAAGCACGATTTAATATGTCTTCGAAAATCCCATATGCATTCACGTAGATGAATCGTGCACCGGGAAGGTTGCTGTTGAAATTATCTACAGTAGATCGAAGCCCGTTGTTGAACAGCTGAATCGCGTTGTTGATTCTCGTGACGCATTGGCTGCTGTTGGGGCTAAAATTGGCTATCTCAGCAGGGCTGCAGCCAACCTGCCCAACTCCTACAACTGCAACTTTCCTCGCCCCGTAGTTATACAAATTCTGCCAAGAACACGAAAATTAGTAACCGCCACTTTCGTCTCTTACACTGGAAAATTTGCTCTAGCTTGGTCTTGATTGAAATTACTGACCCTCAATTGCTGAGAGTATTGTTGGATGAGAACACCAGCCCATTGTTCTGGTGTGTATTGCCGGCTGGATGAGTAGAATGCAGGCATAAAGTAATTGTTGAGATAGTCATTGCTTCCCATTCCTACAGAGTATATGCACCTGCTTAAGTAATCAGCTGCTGCATTTTCACTGCCCAGAATATTCACTATCTGTTGGACTGTAGCTTGATAATTACGAAGCTGCCCGTTCATGGAGATGCGACCTCCCTGCATAAAGATTATGGAATTAACGTATTAGAGGAAAATTACAGTTTTTGGGTCTGATTGTTTGGTAGTCAATGATTGTTTCAGTGATATTTTCAGAAGGTTTAAAGAACATTGTGCGTAGAAAGAAGAGATGGTGAGAAAACAAGACACTGGTGAGAATTATGGTTTTTAAGTGATACACGGTATTGGGTTTTACCAATTGCTGGCCGGTTTCGTCTCTTATTCCAGCTGCTGCAGATGCATAGTTTACGCCGGTTAGAAGCTGTCGGCCTCGTGCATTTACATAAGGAGGAATGAAATTATCAAATCCTAGGAGCTGAGCTGCAAACATAAAAAAATTCAGTTGCTTAGATAAAGGTCTATTTTCGGGTGATCAAATAGGCTGAAAATGACGCTGATTATTTAATTTTACCACAGAAATATTCATTTTTACCATAGAAGACATTCCATTGCTAATAATTTGAGATGAAAATCTTTTATCAACGAAATGTTAAATATCGTTGTTAAAACTAAGCATTCTTTTCTCTTAAACTCTTGTGTGACATAAATAATGCACATTCTTTTGATTTGAATAGCCTCTATGGTTAATATATCTTGGGTACGATTGTCATGGATATTATAAAAATGTTATGATGGACTCACAAGTATACCCCTTCTATAAATTTCATGCATAGATACATAATACATACATATATATAGTGGACCGATCTTATGAGACTGGTCTCACAACAAC
>JAYJMB010005326.1:0-12086 GCA_036873735.1 Pouteria campechiana | reverse complement strand
TAGAATAAAGTTTGAAAAGCTCAAATTCACACCCCCCCCCCCCCCCGGCCCCCCCTTCCCCCCTCTTAAGATACCATCATTTAGGGACTAACGGATCACATCGAGGTAGAGATTTAAAACTTTTAAATCCCAATTTTAGTGTCTTACTCTGATAACACTTATTGGGTCCCACTAGTAGGTTATATGACAAAATAAGAACCTAAGCAAAATTAGGAATCAAATGGAATATGCAAATGCAAAAAATAAATGATAGTGGAAGCACACAAGTCAATAAGCACATAAGGATTATAGTAGTTTGGGCCACCTTGGAACCTACTCTCCAAGATATCCCCAACCTTGGATTCCATTATCAATGTGTGGAATCACACCTCCCTTGATTTTTTGAGATCACCATTAACTTATACACAACCTGGTTTCTTCAAGCTTATCGGGAACTCAACAATGTTGATTTCTCCGAGCTCATCAATAAACTCTTACACTCTCTAGTTCCCTGAGCTCACTAGCAACTCAACCTAACAAGTATAAATTGTATAAAAACATGCCTCTAACTAGGCTAAGATTTACAAATAATTAAATCTCAACTATAAAAGATAAAAATATTAAACCTCACATTACTTTATTCTCTTCTTAAGATGAGAATGATGTAACTTTAAGCTAGTTGATCCTTAGAGCACCTTGGAGTGAATGCACTTCGGGGATTTGAATGGGTTTCTTATAATTAATTTGTGTTTAACTTATAGAACCCTCAAGCATCTTCTTTTCTTCTTTAATGGACCTTCTATTTATAGATTTTGAAATGGTTTTTGAGTGTTTAGAAGATAACCATTGAAAACCAGCCATTAGAATGACACCTTGATTTTTGAACGTTAAAACAATGAGTTTTTCAAAACTCTAAAAATCAAGTCATTCCTCTAAAGCTTCCTTGGAAAGTTACTATAATACATAGGAAGATAGAAAATTCAGAACTTTGAAGGTTGAGACTATCCTTTGAAAGTTTCTATAGCAGTTTCACTATAGCAAATTATTGTAGTAAACGGGAAGACAATAAGTTTAGAACTCTGAACTTATAAATTCAGAACTCTAAAGGTCAAGGTTATCCTCTGAAAGTTACTATAGTTTTACTATAGCAAATTTCTATAGCTCCATAATTCATTTTGAACAGCAACAATTTCATAACTTTAAAGATGAATTTCAAAACTCTAAAGCTTCCTCTAGAATTAAAAATTTTAGCAAACTTCATTAGATTTTTATTGAAGTCATTTTACAAGTTTATTGTCATCAAAACTACACAACTAAACTCAACAGATCACATTGAAATGATTAGCCATGTGAATTATTTTGTTTATACATATTTAAGATTTCAAAAAAATCTATCCCACCTGTTAAATTCTTATGAACTCACCCCTTTATAATTTTTTAAATGATGTAGACTATCATAGACATTGGATGCATGGCTCATGGGTTAGACTAGAAAGAAACCAAGGACTGAAGAGTGAGATGATTTTTACTTCCCTTTTGTCTCTCATTTATTCATATATTAATGGTTATTTTATATATATTATATTTCATCTAAAGCATGACAAATCTTGGGAGAATTACCCACTAGGCCAAGGTAGTGTAATAGGATGCTATTTTGGGTAAGGATCATGATATCTACCTAGCCCCCAATGTTTGTATTCACTGTAGGGATTATAAAAAGAGGTAGTTTGTGAAGGTTTGGAGTTAATGAAGCTTTTGAAGTGAAATTAAATCTTAAAGAGTATCCAATCCTGTTCTTTCTCAAGTTTTCTCAAGCTTCTTCATGTGTTTGAGAGCTTAAATCCTCACAACAACTCTCAAGGAGCTCTATACAATCTCAATCCAAGTTTCCTCACCTTTTTTTATTTCATTGAGATTGTAATTTGAATTTATTAAAAATTTGCCTGCTGGAGATGCATTTCTTTACATATTCCATTATTATCTTGTAAAGGTTTGGGAGACTCTATTTTGTGTACAAGTGAGTCAAGAGGATCTCTTCAATTTGATTATCATTTGTTAAGCCCCCAGAATTGGAATCCAAATTGTGGACAACACTGTCTTGATTATGATCCTAGTGGAACCCAAAGTCAAAGAGATAGGCTTTAGAAGAGTGGAGTAGGTGGGGAGGCCTAAAACCCATTATGAAAAACCTTGTGTTTGTTTGTTTATTGCTATTGATTAGTAGTTATTAATTTACTTAGGTGTTAAAATTATTAATTGAAAAAAATTAGAATACTAATTCATCCCTCTCCTCCAGTTATTCTTGTCATGGAGGACTAACATAAGAGAGCTGAGCATAGTAGAGGAGACGTAGATGGTGGAGGAAGAGCAGAGGGATGAAGAGATGAAAATGAAAATGAAAATGAAAATGAAAATGGTTGATTTTCATTTATTTTCTCAAAGCAATGGTTTAGTTTAAGAAAAATTGATTTTAGTTGCAACAAAACAAAATGGGCTTTTCTTATGACGGCGAAGATGGTCCTTATATTCCTTGTAAGCAACCAAGTCTATTGTTCTTGTCAAATTTGTTGCCAAAAGCGTACTTTATTATATTGGTAAAGAGCATGACACAGTTTCAATGAACAGTTTGGATATTATATTTTTTATGTATAACATCATTAGTTACATGGGCTGAATGGCAAGTGCATGACTACATGCACTTAACATCCTTAATCGTCATTTACTAAACCGAAGTTCAAATCCAAGCTAAAGATACCATCTCTCGTCCAGATTCAAGGCATGTGTGAACTCCTTTTTTTTAGCTTTTTTAATGAGTAGAGTACAACTCTAATTTTAATATTTTGTGAAAACCAAGCTGGAGAAAAAATAATAACTTAAAGAGGAAAAAAGAAAGGATAGAAAAGACATCAAGTATTTATTTTCTTTTATATTATATTTCTTCTATTTTTAATTACTTAATTTAAGGAACTCTAGATTTATATTTACTATTTAATTCCACTATTATTCAAATTAAGGAACATTTTATTAAATTTTTATTTTCTTTTTTCCTTATTATTTGATATGGAGAGCCTATTTACTATTCCATTCTCTAAGATTTGAATTAGGGAATATTGGGTCAAATATTTTTTTGCTTTTTTTTTTTGTTATTCAATTTAGAGAATGTTAGGTTGTATCTTTGTTATTTGATTTTCTATTATTCAATTTTAGTAACCTTTGATCAAGTTTTTCTTATTTTATCCTATTATATAATTTAAAGAATTCTAAAAATTTTTCTTTCATTTAATAAATAAAATATTCTTTATCTTGAATTTTTTGCTAGAGAGAGAGAAAATTATTTATTAAGAATAATAAGGTAATCAAATAAAGGTTATAGTTTGTTTATCAAGTGACATATCCTCTACTTATTATTATCTTGTAAATCCTTACTAAAATGTATTATTATTTCATTACAAGTATGAATTATACTTTTAAATTTTCCTTTTCAATTGACTTTATTATTATTGATTTGATGTGTAAAATTATGTTATAAGATATAATTTAGAGTTAAACTAGATTTGTGAATTAAGATTTATTATTTATCTTGCCAACAATTTATATTTTGAGAGTGTTTCTCCACAAGTGATTTACTTTAGACCACTTTGGAATATAATTCGGTTAATTAAATTAACTATAAGTTTTAGATTTTTTTAATTATATCATGTTTAAAACATGATGGATCAAAATAATTATAATTATAAGTTTAAACTTTTGAAATTATTAACTAATAAAATTAATCATTATTTTCCTTTTTAAATAGGTTATAGATATTTTTTTAGAAGAAAAATAGTGACATATCATCAATTATTTTCTTAAGAAATTAATTTCCAAAATGACTAACAAAATTGCTCAAAGTAGTATTGAATTATAGTTAACTTGAATGAGTTATAATCGTAAAACCTGGCCTTCATGTGTTTATAATATGAACACACTTGCTATTACCTTTTTAGTTATCTAAATCTATTTTCTTACTACAAATTGATTTGTAATAAGATATTAATATTCTAGTAGAGTTTTTTAAAGTTTTGTAAAATATTCAATATTTTAATATATATTTTTTGCCACAGGTTTGCATATAACGGGGCATGTATGTTACCCTAACATATCTCCAACTAATGACGGCCAAATAGCTTAACTACAGACGGCCACATATATAGCTTTGCGAAGCTCAAGACACCATGTCATTCAAAAGTATGTATTAATGCTATTTATGTGAGAGTTAAAGGTCATCGTGTCTCTCAAGATCTTTAAAAATTAGTTTTTTGCAACCTTAAGATATAAATCAAATGAAATTGTAAATATTTTTCTTTGTAATATGAAAATAAATAATTAAATAGTAAACTTTTATGTGTCATGAGAGATAAATAATAAAGATGGATTTTTTAACTATTAAAATATATATATCATTCTATTGAAATTATTTTGTATTAAATGCGTTATCTAATTTATCAAATATATAGTCTAATAGATAGGCTATATATATAATTATTCACACCAAGATAGGCATATATTGATTTTGACCACTAAATGAATAATTTTATCCTTTCTTTGACATGATCCATTTATATATTTTATTTGACTAATATTTTTAATATTAAAATATAATATTTAACTATTATATTTTCACCTTTATGTATTTTTCTTTCGACAGCTTCTGCTTCTCAAACATACTTCGACTTAGGCTTCGTTTGACCCCACTGTGAAATTAAGTACTTTTTAAAAAAATATTCTTTACAATAGAACTTTATTAAAATGTACTTAAAGTAAAAGTACTTTTGACATTATATATTTATTTGACTATAATATTATAAAAGTACTTTTATTATATAAATAACAAAAAATGATAAAAAAATTATGTTTTAACTCCATCACAAGTTATCTTCAAAAGAATTATGTAAATAATATAATATATAGATCAAATTTTAAGATTTAAGATAAGTGTCAGTAATAAAATATTTTTAATATACATTGTTGGCTTAGGAGAAGTACAATACTTGATATTTTTAATATTATTATGATAAAATTATATATATATACATATATATATGAGATTTATTGCTTATTAGTTAAAAATAATCATTCAAATATAAAGAAGAAATAATATTATGCACCGTATTTACATTAGAAATTAATTAGCATGGTGAAACATTAAAATAAAAAAGTATAAAAAATAAAAAGTATTTTTGTGATTTTGAAAAATAATATTAATATAGATAAGTAAAAAAATACTTATTAGTTAGAAAGTAATTGAAACTTTGATAAGAATATTTATATAATATTTGAATTTTTGAATATAATTTTATATACTTACAATATTATTTTTTAAAAGAGGAGAAAATGGGTAATATTGTCTTAAAATTCATTAACGGTAGAAGTCCATAGAGAAGCAGAAATTTTTGGCTTCTCCCAAAACGTATTATTTTAGCTTTTGCGGAGATCAAAGCACTTTGAAATTTCCTGTCAAACACCCCAAAAGTGCATTCCATTCGATAAAAGCACTTTACATACTTCAGAACACGCAGCCAAATGAAGCCTTACAGTCACAGGCTAATTGTCACCCTCCAAAAGAAGCTTATTTTGCTAAATAAACTCAATCATAAGGTCAAACGTGGTTCTTAGAATTTTAGAAATCACCATTACACGGGTGTCAATGTCCATATTAAAATCAATTGCCTCTTGTTATATGTGATTGGCATCACAAGTACAACACATGGACAGCATCTATACCATTGCTAAATGAGAACAGAAAGCGAGAAGAAAATTTGAAAGAGAACAATGTAAAGAACATTTTATTAATTAACAGATGCTACATATATTGAGTACAGAAATAAGTTGCATAGACTACTTACGCATTACTCATTCCATTCTTATTGTCAACGGTAGGATGCTACTCTTCATGCCCATAATAAATTAGGCAGATTTCACATATACTATTTGTATACAAGGGCCATATAAACTTCTACTATCACTTAATTTGTGATATCTACTAAGATCCCAACTGCGGCAACGAATCTTCTGGCAGAAGTGGAGACAAAGGTTACTGATGCTCCACGTGAGAGGGGTGTCGTAGTATTTCAAACCCACTTGTCGAATACTAGATATTACATGGACCGTTAAAGGCCAATGATACGTTTCAGTTCGATGCGGAGTTTCCTGCGAAGAAAGCTAGAGCGCCAACCAGTGGTGCGTTGATATACGTGGTCGGTTCTGACTGCTGAAAATTGTTTCTGTCATCACTGTAATTGTCCCTGTCATCCGGACCTCCTACCACTGCACCAACTAGGATATTTGGATTGGGTGAGCTCGTGGAGAGGTACTGGAATCCTTCACCGCATTGTATGATGCTTGGGTGGGCATACACGGACGGAACAGAGGAGCCTCTGTGATGAATGTGCTGTGGATACCTCTCTCCAAATCCCGCCATGTATGACATCCCCTTTGGATTCTGACCTAAGATGTAGTCAACCTGATATGGAGATCGTTGCACTAATTATTTTCAGCATGCCAGACGGTAAACAAAAGTGTATCAAGCAAGTTTTATGTGTATTTGAATGTTAAGTGAACTGAGTGGCTAGTCGTTAGTGGTGTGGTAATTACTGTTCAATGATTATTTGTAAAAATTTTCACTATGCTGCGGATTGTTCTCTTTAGCAATCGGTGTCGTTATGGCATTAGTTTTGTCATTTTCTGTTTTTTTATAATAAAACTGCAGTGCAATTGAAAAAAACCTGAATCCAATGACAAGTTATTGCAGCTACCTGCTTTTTCGCCAGTGAGATGAGTTCTTGCGGTGTAACAATTTTAGTCCCACAAGACACTTTATCTCCAGATGATCTAAGGTAATTAGCATATGTCACTAGGAGAAGGGCCGTGGATGTCACGCACTGCAGGTTGCTCCAAGTTGCTTTGTAGAGAAGTCCCCCTGTATGATGGATGCCAGATGAACTGTTCATAAGAAACCTTGATTGGATGGATATAAGAAACAAGAGGAATTTTTTCTTTTTCTTTTTCTTGTTTTCAGCCGACCGAAGGCGGGATTTACCGGGAGTGTATTGGGACTGGAAACTCGGTGAACCTGTGATCAAAGAGCAGAAGAAGTTGTCTGAATGTATCTTATATGGCTGCAGTTCCTCAATTCTGTTCTGCAGGAAGCCCTGTAGACAAGACCAAGAAGCTAGAGAATGAGTTTGTTTCTATTCAGGATAAAAGAGAACCATGAAGATATAATAACCTTTGAAAGAAGAACTTTGGTTCCAGCACGCTTGTCATCCCAACCGAAAGAATAGTCGTCGTCATCTGCACCCATTGCGTGGCCGTTGGATTTAATGTAAGCCAAGTATGAACTCTCCTGTGTTGCCCGATGAAGCCATGATGCGCCCCATAGAAGCTCGTCCTAGATGACAGTCCACATCAAAAGGAATTAATTTAAGTGATGATTATTTGATCCTTGCCCAACATATTTGCGCATTGTTCTTGGATTTTCAATTTGTAATTCGGGGCCTAACGGAGTTGGAATTCCAAGTTCACGGTCTATGAAGTATGACATGTGAAGCCTTCCTTTGCTCTGGCATATATTGATGGTAGAAACCAAAAATCCAAGGATACTGGAGACATGACAAACTGATGATGGTTCAAAAATTAATCTTTGCTGAGTTCACGAGAATCTTTGAATAATGAAAAATGGTGACTCCTTTTTCTACTCTTTCTTTTCATTGATGTGATGTATGATTAACTCGAACAACCAATTCTCAAACGGATAATGAAAGAATTCACAAGACGGAGCCTAAGATAACTGAAACTTGGTTCTGATTCAACTGGTTGATTAGCAAACTTAGAAGCCTTGATGTGAATGCTCACGGAGTGATAGACAATTGTGATTGGTTAAAAAAGGACACCCAGAAAGGAAAGAGCTGTGGAACTCAATTCATGGTTGAAAAAGCGTGCGGGTATAAAGAGGCCTATCACTGTGTTTATGAAAATTTTGAGCCGTCCTTTCTTATGTTCATTTCTGGTCCAAAAAATCAATTATTATGCTAAGCAATTTCAAGGACAGTAGAAAATGTATTGGTGTTCTGTTTTCCACATTTTGAATTATCATTCGTATCCTCAGCTAGAGGGACTACTTATAAAGAAGCAAGGGCCGCTTACCTGATATCCGGAGTAAGAGCAGTAGAATGGGCACACGGCAGAATGTAGAGAATCGCTGTAAGCACCTCTGTAGCGGTCCGCAAAATCAAAGACCTGCATTGCAAGATTCGCAGGATTACAAGGTCAAAAAACTAGAGAACGGTAGTTGAAAATTGGTTGCAGGTGGTAGAGTATTACTTGCTTGGCAGTCTGAAGTAATTTGGAGGAATAAGAAGGGTCAGAATCTTTGAACACGATGGATGCTGCAGCTAATGCAGCTGCTGTTTCAGCGGCAACATCAGAGCCTGGGTTTTGATCTGAGACCTTGTAGACAGTGCGAGGTGTGTCCATGTCTTCGGGCCTCTCCCAGCATTTGTGGTCCAGGTTTGCATCTCCCACCTGCATTGGTTACATGAATATAAAAGCACTTGAGGTTCTGCATGAATTCCCGGCAAAGGTGAAAGGCTGATGTTTGATCGGCAGCTTCTACATTTGATTTTTCTTTTCATGTGGTACCGTCGTGGGCTTAATCTTTTATGCATGGGCCTCCATAAGAATTTCATTGAGATAATTTTTGTCTTAGCAAAATAAATAGTACCGAATATAATAAATAAATTAGATTTAATTTATGCGTCACTTGTGTTCCTATTACCTACTAAACTATTTCTATCAAAAATTCAATGTTAACATTATCATGAAATCATTTCCCTCATTATCATATAGAGAATAAATTTTATATTGCATAAAATGTAATCAAGCAATTTTGGCCGGTCTTAAAAAGAGTTCAAGTTTCGATTTTATTTTACTAACCTATGCTCAAGCTTTACTTTAACAGGCTAAGCTCAACAAGTCCGTTAAAAGTTTCAGGCGTAGCTTTCGGGCGAAGTTTGGCAATAATGTACAAGATTCCATAAGCTCAGTACCGGCAGAACAGCTACTTTGAAGAAATGAAAAATCAGGGTGGTAAAATCTGCTTCAACTCGATCCAATCTGTGATCTAGGTTGTGGGGCGGAGCAACTTACCAAATTAAATATCTATATATTTATCTAAACTGCCCTCGGATTTTATAACTATTCCTCATCAGACGGGATCTCCTCTTCTTCTTCTTTTTTGCGTTTCAGTGTTAAAAATATTAAAAAAAATTCAATATTACTTATGTTGCAATAAATATAAAATATTTACTTAATGAACTGAAAATAAAAAATTATCATAATTTAAATTATTGACTCAATATTCTATTTTCAATCTCAACTTGAATTTGATTCAAACCGAACTTGATTTTCTTAGGACAGTGAAGGTTTTTAAAGTAAAATTAAAATCGGGGTCAACTTGAGATTTTTGTAGATAAATTTAAGAGTTAGATTGAACAGAAGAGCCCACCCTTCCCAATTTATGCACGTTGCGTGGCATTTTTTGCATGCCCTGCATTAAAAAATTCGTCGACAATTGCAGGCAATGGCTCGCTTGGAGTATGGGAGTAATCCTATGTCTCACCAAGCCCCTTTTGGTTGAGAAGCAAGGGCTTGTTGGCCTTCTCTCCTTATGGACAGTGGGCGTCTTTCGAGGAGAAGAATAAATCACATCTTAGATTGCAGGTCTAGCTTTCTAAAAGCTTAAGAAATGACAAAGAGAAAGTCAAAGATAATAAAAATCATATGATAGCTTTTTAAGAATTTTATATATGTGCGTATATGTACATAGGAATACTTGGGACAATGCATGTACTAGTGAAGCGAAATTGGTACATCTTTTTTATTTAGTTCCCATCTTTATGATTTTATAAAATCCATTTTGACTATTATATCTAGTAATATATATTTAATCAAAATATTAAAAATTATTTTGATCAAAATCTTGTGTGAACCACACACTATTTAAAAAGATATAAAAATGTGTATAAAATTTCAAATTCACTTTGATCTATTCACTCAATAATTAAAATATTATACAATCCTATACAAATAATATAATAAATTAAATGAACATTTTAAAAATTTTTGATATTATTTCAAAGTACATGGGTCCCATTAAATAACTAAATAATTTTAATGGTTAAAATTTATTCTCAAATTAATTTTAATTTTATGATCAATGTAAGCCTTTGATTGAAATGATCTTTAAGGCCTGAGCTAAATAGATGATAATAAAATTAATGGTTAGATTGAATCTTACAAAATTATCAATGTAGGGTCCAAATTAAATGGATATACCTTTTAATTTAAGTATTTTCTTAACTTGTAAGAATAATTAAACCAAACCATAAGTTTTATTATCACTTATTTTGCCAAGAACTCAAAACTCATCCCAATCAAAGACTTGTATAGATCATGGAACTAAAATTATTTAAGGGTGAATATAGGACCATTAAAAATTATATAATTAATCAATTAATTTAAAAACCTTTAATCAAACATCCTTATATTTCAAAATGTTATTACCTTATAGATAAAATAATTCTATGTAATTTCTTAGCATTTGAATATTTTTGTAAATAAATTTAAGTAATTTTTATATTTTATACAAAGTTTTATACTTTTTTAATTATTATGACCCATGTTAGCATCCAAAAAAGATGATTTTGAGTATTTGAGTTAAAATAATAGTGATAAATATGCTTATTGGATTGAATTATCTATTACTCATCAAATAGTTCTAAGTTAAAACTTTTCACAAATGTTTTCTGTAAAACTGGTTCCGTACTATCATTTAGGCTAATAATTCAATGAAAGACTCCATGTAACCACTTGCATAAAGTGGTTGTATGGAGTGACTTTATGCAACCTACTCATTTTAGGCCTAACTTAAAAATTAGATGAGATCCAATTTATCCATTTTATTTATTGCTATCGTTTTATAGATATATAGTTGTGTGACTGTTACACTGGCTCCGGAACTACTCGAGTTCGTTGGTTCGCCATAAAGGCCTGAAAGTCTCTGGGTAGAACTACCCGCTTAGCATATATATTTTGGTAAGAGATTAGTAGCATTGCTCACTTGAACGTATAAAGTGTTGGGTGTTGCTGTGGAAGCCTTGAGTAGATAATCTGTGCTCCAACGGACAGCTTCTCGGGCATTCTCAATCTGGTGCGGCATCAAGTCGCCAAACTCGATGACGCCCCATGCTAGAACCGTTGTTGTGAAGGCCAGAGGTAGACCGAACTTCACGTTGTCTCCAGCGTCGTAGTAGCCTCCTACTAAATCCACCTGCAATAAATACAACCAAAATCTTTCTTTTAATGTTGTGTTTAGCTGTCCAGTCGAAGCACCTAATCATGGTCTAAGCTTACAATGTAAGAAGTTGGCTTTGGGTTGTCGAAAAGCTTCTAAGCTTTGAATATAAGAAGTTGGTTTTGGGTAGTGAAAAAGCCAGAATATAGAAGCCAAATTAGCCCACCGCGGCAACCTCCATTTTGCATGCAAACACCAAAATATTAAAAGCTTACAGGGCATTTGCTTGAGTGGTTCACCCAAACACTATATATATACATACATATATACATACATATATATATATATATATTATGGTTGCACTATGGTTGGTTGTATACGGTAAACATACATGATAACCAGAACCATCTGACAAACCAGAGTCCCCCCTCCATTTAAGGCGCTGGTTTGCTGGTAGTTTGCCAGATCTTTGGCCCTCGAAGAAAAGGATGGACTTGTCGAGTGCATCAGCGTAATCAGGATCAGTGGCGCTGCACATTGTAGCAAGCACTGAAAAGCATACTGTCGAAAGCTGAATTAGCAATAACAAGGAATTAGGACCCTTCATGACCGCTAGTACTGAAATGCACTTCAAGTAGTGGGATTGAATAGATGTGGTGAACGTTGGTGAGGAATGGTGCAATTTATAGAGGTAGGGGGTGTAGAGAGAGAGAGAGAGAGAGAGAGAGAGAGAGAGAGAGAGAGAGAGAGAGAGAGAGAGAGAGAGAGAGAGAGA
>JAYJMB010005325.1:28921-44139 GCA_036873735.1 Pouteria campechiana | reverse complement strand
TTATTATTATTTTTATAATGTTAAAGTTACCGAGAAGGTCTTCGAGTAACTTGCATATAAATCGATAATCATAGCTTCTTTAACCAACACATGACGGTAATCCATTGAATTGCGATGGGTGATGAATCTAACCCGTACATGATAAAGGACAGACTTCTACCTATTTCCTAATCATGCATGCGACATACTAATCAGCTCAAGCGAACCAACTTTGCTTGTCGCGTAAACAAGCTCAACAGCACTTTTTACGGTCAATGCTTTGTTTTTGTTTTTGTTTTTTTTTTTTTAATCGGCTTGTCACGGAAACTCCTCTCACATGCGTTGTCACTGCAATCTCAACGTCCGATCCTTGATTTTTTGTTTTTTTGGGAATTAACGGTTCAGATCACAGTTAGTGTGATGCTCTCGCAAAGAATTGGGAAGTGGAACAAGCGACCTTTGTGCTCCTGAGAAGCATTGTTACCTTCACACGTCCTTCTTTTATGATTTTACTTTGATGTTTTCCTGGGGAAAATCAACACGAAAGCAAGCGTCGAAGACAAGCACGAGGATCGCGAATGGCGTACGCGTGCTCCGTCGACGTGGATTTTAGGCAGCGTTGTTGATCGTCTTTTAACAATTGCACCCATCGGTAACTAATTCTAAACTGGCGTCTTTGTACTTCGTACAGTAGTAAAAGATAGAAAATGTAAGGGCCGAATCAGTTAGATAGAAAGTAAAAATATTTACAGAAAATGATATTGATAATATAAAAATGTTAAATAAAACAAGAATAGACTTGGCTTACTGTAGCCCTTTTCAACCAATAAACTTTGAAGCATGTTTATTTGGAATTAATCTTATTGATTAAAAATTTCAATCCAATCTTGATATCTAATGTCATTTAATTGGCTATAGCAGCAAAAATCATTAATATCATTACTACAAATTATTACCCCAACACCGCTCAAGATAACCACACCACCATTTTAGGAAAAAAATGCTTAAATAGTTATCTTTCTGCCAGATTGATTGACATCAGGGGATGGTCCAAAATGCAACAGTGTGTTTGGATATAGTGGTTATTAGAAAAATCGAGTATGTCGAAAAAAATAAATAAAATAATATAATGAGTAGTGTGTATTAAGGTGAGTATTAGAAAAATAAATGAACCGATCGGAAGAATAGGTATAAATAATTAAAAATAAAGATTGAAAAGTGTTGATAATAATTTAAATATTGGATGAGTTTGCTAATATGTGTTTGGTTGGACGGTGCATTTCACCGTGCATGAGCACGTATTCATCCAAACGCACCCCACGCAATTTTAGACGCTCGACAGGTTTTTAAAGCCGAATAAGACTTGCACGGTTTAAAACTAATTTGATAGTTACGAGGGCAGAGCTAAAATTAATCAAGATAGCTTCCCGTGGGAAGCGCCAGCTTATCAAGTATCAACATTCATGCGCGGCCCAAGTATCTAACAACTTAACACGTGCCCGACAAGAAGCCGTGGGGCATCCCAGCCGTCCAGCCGTCTACCGGCTGCTGTCCCGCTGCATACGGTAAATCGGGCTACTGCAATGGTTAGGCTGTTTCACATTAACTTGTACAGATCTTTGGAGCCGATAAATCGCTCCGATGTCCAACTTCCAGCGCTGAGATGCCACGTAACCGCCGCACCCATTATTCATATCCACGCGCGCGGGTCACGTTTATTCTCACTCCATCATAAATCTCCAGAAATTCCGATCGCGGTTGCCCCGCTTTACGCTCGCGGACAAGACAAAAACGGAAATCCCACGATCCGCGCCGTACGTAGCCCTACCATACAAACTCTCCCATTGAAAATGATCAGGTGGCCCGGACTAGTAGAAAGAATCTCATCCGTCCGTGTATTTTTCTCAACCGTCGGTCTGTTCAATCCGACAGCGATGCACCAATCTTAACGACCGGATAAGACTTCCAATTACATCCTTCACAGTCGTACAGGTATAACCGAGAACCGCTCTCGCATCTCTGGGTTTGTACCGTACACCGGCACGTGTTGACATTGTCTTACGACGCTCGCCAAAATATTTTGTGGCATTCATTTTTACATTGGAATGATCGAGGCCGTTGAAATGGTGAAAATTTATCTTTTTGCTTATTTGCAGAATCTTGAAATTTTAATTATCTAATATGGTGTTATTTTCATCTTATAAATGGTTTTGATCATGATGTGATGGATATGAAATCCAAAAGTGGGGCTGTGGTGCGCGAGATTGAAATACAACTGTTTGTATTGTATCAAATCCTCCATTTTTTTTTTTCTCCCTCTCTTCCCCTCTTCCCTCTCGTCATCTCCTTTGCTTCTTCGAAACCCCTCCCTCCCACCAAAGCCAGAGCAGCAGAGTTAAAAAATTCCGAAAACGCCCTTCATGATTCACACGTCCCACCACCACCACAAACCCTTCCTTCAATCTAACTCTTCTCCCCTCCAATATTCAACTTCTCTCTAATTTCTCTCCCCAAAATACCCTTCTCGTTTGCATTTTTTAAAGAAATTTCAAATACACCCCGGTTTTTTCTTCCTAATAGCCGCCATCGCCCATGACAGAAGTCCTCCACTCTCCATCCCACTTCCCTTCTTCTCCAAGCTCCTTGTCTTGCGATGCCCCACCGGCAGGCCCATCCATTTTGAATCCTGTCCCACACTCTTCACTTCCTGTAGAAGAAAGCGACACAGATAAAGAAGAAGGTGGAGAAGGGGAGGGGAGGGAAGGGAGTGAAGGGGAGGATAGGAAGAAGGAGGAGGACCAGCTCTCGGTCTTGGCTCTGCTCGTTACCGTTTTTCGGAAGTCAATAGTCGCCTGCAGGACGGCCGGGGGAAGGGAGGATCTCCGATCGATGGAGATCAGCTGGCCCACCGACGTGCGGCACGTCGCCCACGTGACATTTGATCGCTTCAATGGATTTCTTGGCTTGCCCGTCGAGTTCGAGCCTGAAGTTCCGCGCCGGCCTCCAAGTGCCAGGTTCGTTGGAATTTAGCTTCTGTTTTTCTTTCCCTTTCTTCCTTTCTTCTCCTTGGATTTTTTCCCTGGTTTTGGAATTATTCAATGTTTGGGGGATTTGGGGATGTGGGTTCTTGGGATGGAGTGTTCTTTTGCTTAATTTATGTATGAGTATGTATATATAATTTTTGTTTAAAATGAAGTTGTTTTGTTTCTTTATAAACTCTCTGGGAATGGGATTTGTGAATAATTGGAGGGATTCGGGTATTTGAGTGGGAGGTTTAATTTGAGGTTCTAGTTGGATATCTGGTTTATTTTTTTATGCTTAGTGCACATTTTTCCTTTTTATTGGGGTAGTACTTCTTTGAGTGATTTGCTGTGTTAATTTTTGGATTGGAGGTTTAATTTGAAATTTGTATGATGGTTTTTTCCCTTTCCCTTTTCCTTTTCTTTCTTACAATTTTTAAATAGTTTTTAACTAGCATGCTCCTACACTGTTTTGTGACGTATAAATCCATGAATTTGAAAACATGGTGACTTCTTTTTGATATATTAGGCCTTGGTGCTTCATTGGAAAGCCTTGATTTTACTGGTTGCTTTTCTTTTATGGTTCAGAATTTTTTTCATTGTCCACAATGCATGAGTTGCTTTTCGATTTGGGCTTGATTTGACTTTTTAGTTAGTCGTATGAAAGATTGTATTTTTCTTTGTTTCTTTAGCATTGGAAGTTGACATTTTTTATCTAATTTTGAACTCCGGGAATTTGTTTTTACCCAGAATCAATCTGCATTCTCCAGTATCTGATATTGGTGCAAGAAAACCTTAACGTGCACTTGACAATGATATTGGTAGCCTGAAGTGCTTGCTCGATTCCAGCAATCTGTCTTTACATGGCTGAGAGTTCTCTGTCTTCCTTACTCTTTGAATCCCTGAATTCCTATAATTCCTTTAAGAAATTGATTTCTGATCAGATTTGTTTTAGTTTTCATATCAAGGTTGTGAGTAGTTTGGGAAGTGGGTGGCATGTTAGGTCTGGGTAGGTGTTTGTTATGGTTAGTTGGTTTGAATTCTGGAAGGTTACTTGTCGTTGTTTTCTTAGCCAGATAATGCAATCTGAAGTTTCATCATGATAGTCCTCTTCATTTTGCCAATTTGGAACATTTACTGTAGGAATCGTATGTTTATTTAATCCTGAATTTGCAAAGGGAATGGGTTTTCTGTTTAAATGTGTGTTTTGTTTTTTATTATGTAGGGAACCTATATTTGATATACTTCCGGTATTGGGCATTCCGTGAAGTGTTAAAATTTCCTTTTTCTTTTAATGTAACTTAGATTAACTTCTTTTTAATTTTGATTGATATTTTTGCATGGTCTAATGTTGCCTCTATGACTTAGCAAATTAATGATGCAATTTTCTTCTTTGAATTCATGATTGAAGGTCTTCTCTGTTATGTATATTTTGGATTTACTTATTTATTTTTTATCTTTATTTTACATCATCATCTTCACCTTATAATATAGTCATTACAAACGGCTGCCCTCTCAATAATGGATATGAGTGCCTTGTTTTTGGTTATTGTTGGGACTTTGACATGATGGCCGGTAAGGAAATGTGCCAATGGAGAAGTTTGGCCTTATCAAAGATGTAGAATTTTAGAAAGGTCAGACTGTGCTCAACTAGGCTGTTTTGCGGGATGTTTGTGATGTATTGCAAACTCTATGGTTTTCTTTTTCGTCCGTGGGATGGGAATATGTCAGTGGGCTATAATTGAAGTTTTTCAGATACATCTACCAGGGTACTCTGGACTTGTTCATATTTCAGTTGGAATTATAGTTTCTGTTCTTTATTAGGAAGCTTGCTTTTGAGATCTGGTTGCACTGTAGGATGATTATCTAATATACATGCTTACTTTCTTATCACTGTTGATTTGTAAGTCTCTTTTGATTTCTTTGTTAATGGTGACAGATCTATCTGTTAAATGGTTCTCTTTGCTTTATTTTTCTTTCTCTCTCCTTCTTCTTTTTTCCTACTGGATTAAAAGGTGCCTCAGCCATGTTTTGTCATCTTCATGGCAATTACAGCGCTTTTAGAGGTTTCAGCAGTGTAAGATAGTAGGTTTCATTAGGATGGACTTACCTCCATTTAGGGCATGCTCTAATATTCCACTTATTTGATGGTCAAACGTAGGTTGATTTTCTATGAAAAATGGATGACAAGACAAATATTTTCCATCTTCCTTGTAAGAGTTTATATAATTTCCTAAAAAGTGCTCTAAGAGAGTTAAAATGGTCAGATGGATAGATTTGTTATTGCCTATGTGATGCTAGATTGGTGACACAGTTGTCTATCACTTTCTTGGAAATGTTCTTTGGTCAAAATCGTCTATTATTTATTCGAGGCACCAATCCCTTGACTTCCTTGATTCAGGAATTATGCTGGTATTTAAAACATGCAGAAAGAATCCTTCCAACTCTTTGGATGAGGTGGCATTGCTCAGTCAACCCAATTTCTTAGAATATCTAGGAGGTTTTCTCTGCCCAGCTGTTTTCTTGGTCCTTTCAGAGCACCTTTGTGCTACGCATGGACCACATCTTGTTTGACTTAATTGATTTGAGAGTTGGTGAGATCTAACACATCAAATGGCTTGGACTTGAATGTTCAACCCGTTTCTAGAAAAGTTTTCAAGATTTTACCAACCCACAAGCTATAAAGCTACCCAGCAATGGCATAACTGTCGCTTTAGTTCAGTCTTATGAATTACTGCTATGTCCCTTGAATATTTTCTGCTGATGTCTGATTAGGTGTTGGCCAGTTATATGATGTCAAAATCAGCATGGGGAAGGTGAAAATAGTGTTTTCACTCAGAGGTTTTAGCTTCGGTCTAAGATTGTCTTTTTCAAACTGTTTCTTTCTTCTTTCACTTTTTCTGAAATAAGTTTTTGAACAGATAATGATGATGATGGTGATAAACGTAAGGCATGGGGAAGGCAATAGTAGTGTGTTACCCTGATAAGTTTTAGCTTTGGTCTTTGTCTTTTTTTGAACTGCATCGTTCTTCTTTGACTTTTTCTGAAATAAGTTTTTCTAGATGATTATGATGGCAATAAAGGTGATTTCTCAATTTTCTTTTCATGATCATGGTTTAAAATTTTCTTTTAATAACAAATAAATTTTTTATTGTGGGTGAAAATGAAAGATCTGAGCCTTAGTAGAATGGACATCATGGAATAATAAAGTCCAAATAGCAGTGGCTGTCTTGCTATGTTTTAAACACACATCTTGAAGACTCCAACTATTGATATGTTTTAAACACAAACATCTTGTAGAATCCAACTATTGATATGTTTTAAACACAAACATCTTGAAGACTCCAACTAAGGAATATGGGAAATTCTGCAAATGTAATTCTTAAGAGTCTATGGTGACATTTGTAATTGCTGTGTTCTTTTTATGGGAGCTTGAAACTGTAACCAAATTTTCTAGTAGTCAACTTATTGCATAATTCATTATTTGAATTTTTCTGACAATACAATATCTGTTTAATTTTCTAATAAAATATGCATAGTAATGATATCCCAGACTGTACAAATACAGCAAATGGTTCACTAATTTAAATCATGAATGGCCATGATGGATGCCAAATATAAAAAAGCCTTTTATATTTGAACATTCTTACTAATCCAATCTTTGGCCTTTTCTGGACCACTTCTGTAGCCACCAATAAAAGTTTTGGAGCTTCCAGTGGATGATTGCTCCCATCCTTGCTTTGTCCTTTCAAGTCCAAATTCTGAAATCTGTATGGATCCTACCGGTATGACCTGGGTGTATCAGGACACTACCATGCACATCCGGTGCGTTAGGACCTTTGCAGCCTTACATCACCTTGAAATAAACAAAAAAAGGCCATTAGAATTTTTGAGCTGTGGTTCTGTTAAAGACATTCCTTTATTGGGGTGTTTTGGATTACTATGTTTTGCTGTGAACAGAACTAGCACTCTGCTTGGCTTCTTTTCCTGCTGCTTTTTGATGGTTTTTGGTCCTCACTACTGATAATCTCCTTGTCTACAGCGCAAGTGTTTTTGGAGTTTCTACAGAATCTATGCAATGTTCCTTTGACTCCCGAGGGAACAGTGTGCCAACAATACTGTTGTTGATGCAGAATCACTTGTATCAGCAGGGAGGTCTTCAAGTATGTACCATTTCTGTACTATTTTGAGGTCAAGATGGAACCATTTTTGTTTGTGCTGTGTTCACTATTTGGATTGAACATGCAGGCTGAAGGCATATTCAGAATCAATGCTGAGAATAGCCAAGAAGAATATGTGAGAGACCAACTAAATCGGGGGATTGTTCCAGATGGCATTGATGTTCACTGTTTGGCAGGTTTGATAAAGGTATCGTTTTCTGAGACTGTTAGCCATGTAGATTCCAGAGATCATTTTAGTTATTGAATATTCTTGAACGGAAAAATTATTACTTCAAAATATATTTCAGTTTCTTACTACATTAACTACGAAGAGTGCATTTACATTCCTTTGTAAATGGGCATGGCTTTTCACAGTACACATTTTGTTAATATATGTTAGTGGAGATCAGTCAAGCTATTCCACTGTGGATGGAGAATATAACAATCGATCATGTACGCATGATGCTAGTTATCTGGCCAATAAGTGAATGGTTAAAAGAAAATGGTTGGAGATGAATTTTAATAGACAGTAAAACGCTTAGGACTGTAAACAAGTGCATTCTTGGGGATCTTTGAAGTACATCCTGTTAATCAACCAAAGAATGTTGCACGAGGGCCATGCATGCTTCAGTTGGAAGAGAGAAGGGGCAGGGCTGCACTTTTGTTGAACATAAGTGCACTTCTTATTTACCTCTTGAGGATTTTGTCTTTTGATAGTGTGATATAATCAAATGTGACATTCTTTTTGTGTTGTGTTTCTGGCTTATTTTTTCAGGCTTGGTTTCGGGAGCTTCCAACTGGTGTTTTGGACTCTCTTGCACCTGAGCAGGTAATGCAATGTCAATCTGAAGAAGATTGTGCTCAGCTTGTGAGGCTTCTACCACCAACTGAGGCTGCCTTGATGGATTGGGCTATCAACCTGATGGCTGATGTGGTTCAGGAAGAACAACACAACAAGATGAATGCCCGTAACGTTGCAATGGTTTTTGCCCCAAACATGACTCAGGTGATTATGCAGACTTTTTCATGTGCTTGCACTGTATTGATCCTAAATTATCGTGTGAGGTATTTGTAGTTGATAACACTGATGGAAAATATTATAACAATAAGATAATGTGTCAATTATGTCTGGCTGGCTTTGACCTGGGGACTTTAACTGATTTTGTTGACTTGGGTTCATCTAGTGCCTTACCTCTGTAGTAAAAATGAATGATAGTGATTGGGACCACAAATCTAATGATTGCTTGTCTTCATTGCAGATGGCAGATCCTTTAACCGCCCTGATGTATGCAGTGCAAGTGATGAACTTTCTCAAGATGCTGATCATAAAAACTCTGAAAGGGAGGGAGGATCCTGTTTTAGAGGCAGCTTCCCATTCAGATCCTTCTAATGAGAATGGCCATCACAGCCCATCACAGCCTTGCCTGGAGGCCCAGAGGAATGAAGATGCAGATCATGCTTTTGCCACAGAAGAACCTGTCCTAGATGGCCATGTTTCCAACACTGAAGAAAATTCAGTAACTGACGATGTGGATGACAGGACTACACCGTTGAACGATAAGGTTATTACAGATGGAAATGGATCTTGTAAGGATGACTCTAAAGCTCCAACAAACCAGGCAGAAACAGCTGCCAAGGGTTTTAAGACAGGAGCACAAGGAGCCATACGGAGAAACAAGGCAGCCCAATCTAGCAATTCCAATCTCATGAAAGGGCCAAGAAAGGTCAATGGCCTGCAGCCTGTTGCTCGGGTCCTGCCACCACTGCCTGAGAAGTCTAGAGGTGCCAGCATCGTGAGCCGTATAAATTCAAGGGTTGAGCGAGTGGAAGCATGGCGGTAAGTGGATGGTGTAGATGGTGACGGCCTGACCCTGACCCATGTGTGTGTTGTAAGTTCTTGTTGGTGTCTTTGTTATTAGTTTGGAAGTTTGAGATTGTTCATTGCTTGCCTTTTTATCTCCTATCCGTTTCTACCTTTTTCCTCTTTTTGCCTTTTTTATATCGTGGTTTATGATTTCATGAAAGAATGGTTCACCATTTCATTCCATACTAACTTACTGCTTGTAAAAGGCTCCTGGCTTACCATATGTGTAATCTGTTTGCTTCGGTCCCAGCAACATTGTCTTGTTTTGGATGAATACCCACCTTTTGTATGCTACAATCCTTCGGTTTTTCCTGGCTTCTCAGAATTCTTTTTTGCGACCATAACATTTCCATGTACTTTTGATTCTAAGGTGAAACTGTTGTCGTTGATCCGTCATTTCGAGGACGCATGAAATCCTCATATACTGAGTTGCTACGTTGAATGCTCGCTGCTTTATAATCCCAAGTTGCTAGATGAGTGGCTGGTCCAAAAGTATACAGTGACTAGGAAATTCTGCCATATGGTTGTTGGTTTTGGCAGCCTGGCAATTGTCTGATTTTAGAAGTGTCATTCTCTCGATCTTTGCATGTGGAATATTCGCAGTGAATCTCCACCGTCAATTAGTGGGAATACCAACATGCACTTTTTTTAAAAAAAAAATAGAAAGTGAATTTTGTACTTCCTAGAACACATGAATTTCTTCCTACTATGGCTTGGAGCAACTCATATGGTAGCAATTTGGTTCGGTCCAACTGGGATCCAGTTTTAGACTACTAGGGTTGGATTGGGTTGAGAAATCCAACCCAACTTAGAAATGGGTTGGGTTGGGTTAAGTTAGTGTGGCTGCAACCTGTTAACCTAACTCTTAACTCATTTTTAATAAATTGAAAAATACAATAAAAAACTTACCTCAATCCTTTATCCATCTCATGTTGTTGTTAGAACTTCAAAAGTTAACTTTATGTGGATTTTCTCTTTCAGAAGCTAATGCCATTTTACTTTCTTTAATGTGATGTCTCGTACCTATTTATTTTCTAAATAATATATTAAAATCTCTTTTTTAGTGAATATGTATATCATTAAAGTTAAATGTTATATTAAATAGATTAAGTGTGTAAGTGCAAGAGATGTTAATTTAAATCATTAACTTAACCTGAATTTTAGAAAATTTGGGTCAAGAGTGGAGTTAGCGTGTTTGGATTCATTATACACCTGGGCATTAGGACTATACACACACTATCATGCTACATTTTTTCTTCCAACCAAACAAAGTATTTATCAATTACACTTTACATCATCTTTTAAATTATTATCCGCAGTTTCAAATCATAATTTTTATCTTTCTAATAATTCATTCTCATATATTTTTTACTTTTAATTGTTCATATTTATTATTTCGATCATACGTCTACTTTTTTAAGCACACACCCAATTATGTTTTATTTATATTATATATTTTGTCTTTTTTTATAATATACTTTCTGCTATACTCTCCACTATACTACATACGTTAATACACGCATCCAAACATACCATAAACTCAACCAGAAATATTTGACCCTAACTCGTTATACCTTCGGCAGTATTCAATTTCCAAGCAATGCATGCCATGATGCTGATCTAACCACCAAGTGAGTTGTGATAGAAAAGGAAAAAAGAAAGAAAGAAAAATGTTCCGTTCACGCTGTAAATTCCTTGAATGTGGAGTAAGGAGTTGGAGATCGGCTATGGTCAATCTATACAGGTAGAGATGGTGGTGGGTGGTGAGGTGGTGGGCATGCACTCCAATCATTTCCGCCACGTGAATCAACGACCAACTAACCTCAACGTCTCAAACTAGTGCCCTGTTTTACTCTCGACCGCGATGGGTTATCCTCATGCAATCGCTTCCAGCCGCTCTCATCCATACCCGGATTCCTTCCTTCCTGGTACATTCCAACGTCCGCTGAGCAAAACCCTTTGTCTCGAGTCAGCCGCCAGACACAGCCAGGGAAAGCTGGGACCACCCCTTCCGATTGCCTTCCTCTATCCACACACCATTCGCCCCTAGCGCTGCAGTAGACGTGGCCCTTTTCAGCACCCGACGTGTCACTCCAAGATGCAGCTGGATGGCGACATGCATTTTGCCCATCCTACGTTGCATTCCGGATCACCTAAAAGCCATTGTGTGAATGCTGAATAGCCAAATGCTGGAACCCAAATCACTCGTCAGAAAATTTCGACCGGGAAATTGCTCTTCTTTCTAAACGTTGGCGGTTTTTGTGGTGCACGCCGCCATGAAATTATATACCTCATTACCGGTTGTCTAATACCCAGTTCCCCAAATGGTTCGTTCCTAAATCTTGAATGGATTTTGGGCTTTCGCCTGTGCTAATGAAGGGTAGATCTTGCTTGACATACCTGTCAAAGAGAGACTTGCCAAAGAAGTGAAAAGCTCAAAGGTCAAAAGCATTAATTACAACTTTCGAGAAAGCCGCTTTAATGAAATATGCATTTGTGGTGTGGCATCGAATATTTATCGTGAGGTGAAATTAGCTTTCTACCTCCCAATGTCACTTGAGCCAACGTTGCTTCGATCTCAAGCCAAAATTGGGTTGCTCCGGCCAAGAGAAAAGTCAAAGAAATCACTCGCTGTTCGGTACAGTGCTGACCTGTGGTCCTGATAAATAAACCATAAATCATCCATTATTTTATTTTTCATGTAAATCGTGGACAAACAAAATCACAACAATTGATTTTCCATCTAAGCCAAACCCATTAACAAGCAAGAGTATCCAAGATCTTCACCATAACTATGGATGGATCTTATTTTTAAATAGTTAATGCGTTATAATTTTAGGGTTTGTTTGGAGTGTGGTAAAAGATAGATAATACAAAGGCATTTGTAGATATACTTGCACCTTTTATTAATAATTAAAGTTTACTAATGTTTTTGAAATATTTATAAAATAAAAATAATTATACTTTGTTAAAATATTATTTGGATTCCAAATTAACAAATGACTTGCATAATTTTAGAAAAGCTGTCAAAATACCCTAAAGTGAAACAATTATCTTCTGAAAACACCCATCAGATATAACTGCATTGCAAATCCTAATGCTAGAAGTTAACGGTTTTAACATTTTTGAACATATTTTGATCAAATATATGTATTTTTATAAATATTTCAAATATATTAATAAAGCTTTAATTACAGGTAAAAGGTGTAGGTAGATTTGCAAATGCCCCAAATAAAAAAAGAAAGCATAAAATGGACGTAACCTCAGTTATAAAGTAGAGAAAAATAAATATACAGAGAAAAATAAATATACTATTTAGATGAAAAATAAAAAAATAATAATTAAAATATAGGTAATGATAAGAAAATTAAAACTTTGAAGACGTATAAGTATTAAATGTGATCGAAAAGATGAGGCTTTTACCCCCATTAATTCTTACAGGTGTAGCCGAGGTAAAATTCATAGGTGAACGTGCGCAGGTCTTTCCACTCTTTTGGGTAAAAAGTCACTGCGCTTTGAAATCCAGCAGATGTCACCACCAATCCTTACAGCCAAGCAGCATCGTCCAACCAATCATAGCATCAATCCTTCCCTCTATTTCAGTACCCCGATTCCCTGTCTCTCTCGACCGTATCCATTGCTACTCCAAACTCCCTCTTTTACCCTTAATTCCCACTCAATTCCTCAGCTATGACTGCCTTTGGTAGTCTCAACCACTTCTTCGAAAAGCCATTGACTGAAAATCCGACTCTCCTCGAATCACTAGCCACATGGAATCAGATCAAGCCCAGGAAGGCGATAGAGCCGTCCTCATTCACTGAGATTTTCGGCGAGCTTCACTTCGAAGAGAAACCCAAATCACCTGAACCTTCTTCTCCTTCAAAAACATTGGTAGAAGGAAATCAGTATTCCAATATAGAAAAAACCAACCGAGCTACCAACTCGTCCCTGGATGCTTTGCTGGGGCTGTCCAAAAGCCAATACAGCAGCAGCAGAACGAAGAATTCAGGAAGCAGCCTGCAGCTATGCACAGAGGGTCTTGGGTTCGAAAGCTCGGACGATGTGGAGCATTTCATTAGCATGACAGCAGATGGGTATTGCAGTGATCGCGAGAACGAGAAGTTGGGTGTGGAGAAGCATCGTGGGGTTACTCTACGAGGAGGTTTGGAGCGTTGCTGGGATGATACAAGGGCTGGTGGCGGCTTCAAGAAATCGAAGCCGGCTGGAGAATTCCCTCCGCCACCAATCACCTCCATCATGGGGAGGCAAGGGAAGCCGTCCTTCTTCCTGAAGTCCTACAGGCAAGATGGAAGGTTTGTTCTTAGGGAGTTCAAGGTCCCCTCTCAAGAGTTTTTGCATGCCTGTAGAGAAGACGGCCGTTTGAAGCTGAACTTCGTTGTCCCTGACATGAAAAGTACTGAATATGGAGGGGAAAACGGAGCTAGAAAAGAACATGAAAAAGAAGAAATTGGCACAGATGAATCTTCTGGTATTGGGATTTCTTCGTTTTGTTCCTCTTGTATGTAGTGAAAAGTTGAGAATACTGCGCCTTGTCAAAAAGGAAAAAGAGGTAGGAATAGACTTCTTTCATCAACGAAGATGTCTTATTGCATATCTCATGCATTACATGTGGAATGCTTGATCATGACAGAACTCTGTAACTAGGACCTCCATTCTGTCCATGTAAAAAGAAGAAGAAGATGAAGAAGAGGACAAGAAAACGAAAAACGTGGAAAATCATAAAAATGAGTGATTTGTGCTTTCCATTTTCAAATTACAGCTGATCACTTTTTAGTACTCATTCACTTTCTGTGTTGTCCACCATCAGGAAATGGCTCAGATCACTACACAATTCCATAAGAATGGTAGGAAAAGCTGATCATTTCAATCTGGTTTTCTAATACAGGATGGAGTGTTATAGTTTCACTGATGAAGCCATCTGTTTTCCATTCAGCTAGCTATGACCTAAACCCAGCAATTATAAAATCACAATTCCCACCAATTCAATTTGTTCCTCTCAATCGCAGGTCCTTAGCCTGGAGCACAGTATCAGTAAAAATAAAAAAGGCAAAAGCAAGCTAATGATTTCCACTACATGTGAAGCAAGAGTCGCTAGCTATAAAGTTGCTCCCTGCTCATAAGGCATAGTTCCATCAATTTCCATTGCTCGCCATAGGGGCTGATATATGGAATGGATTTTAAATCCATTTAACGGAAAACCCATTTCACCTTTCATAGCAATTCTCCTTTTTTGTGAAAGGAATGGAAAGGAATTTTTGTGAAAAAAAATAAATGTTTATTTGACATATTCCCTTCATAATATTCTTATCTTTCTTTTCATCATTATTTATACTTGTAATCATTATCCCTTATTTATTTTAATTTTATTTACATGTCTTTTGCTTGAAATGTGTAACTGTTTATGATTATTTTTTACTGGTTTAACTAATCCATGATCCAAATAGGCCTGACAGTCTGAGTCAGATTGATGGGTAACCAAAGGTCTGGATCAGCGAATAGGACGTAAGAAATATAAGAATGTAAAAGCCGCCAAGGACGCATGGATAAGGGCATGACTCCCACCGCCCAAAGATTTTCTGGGGCGCATGTGCTTCACGACCAAGTCTCGTGCACCCATCCCTAACCAACATGAATAAAAAGAAACCGACAAATCAAAAAGGTGTGGAACACAGCAACATCAACCCAAAAGATGGTGTAGGCTAGACAGACAAAATCAACCCGGTTGGCAGCAAGAAGATATCTAGAATTCTCTTTTTTGCCTTTGTTTTGGAATTTTGTTTTTTATTAATACTTATATTTTTAATCAATATTTTCTATTTTTCTTATGAAAATATCAATCCAACAACATAATTTATTTTTTAAACTTTATTTTTGATGATTATCCCATGTCCAAATATTACTCTCCTTTTCTTCACTTTTTTTAAACTTTATTTATTTCTTCTTCATCTCCAAATAGACAAAGAAATGTTGTAGATGACCATAATTGGGATTCCTCAGTGCTTCTTTTAAAAAATCAAATTAGTTATTACACTATTTGATTCATCAACCTTTTTTTCTTTTTTGTACTGTTTGGGTGTGTTTATTTTGAAGTAAAGAGGGGTAAAAGCCTCTTTGTGATAAAAGTTTCTTTTTTATTATTATTTTCCTTTCCATGTTCATATAGTATTTAATTAT
>JAYJMB010005324.1:0-12087 GCA_036873735.1 Pouteria campechiana | reverse complement strand
AAAGGTCCAAGTTTCAAAGAAGCATACAAAGAATATGGCATAACATTAATGGAAGCTCCTAAATCTAACATGGCCTTCTCAAGTTTACTGTTACCTATCATGCAAGGGATAGTGAACATACCCGAATCTTTGCACTTTGTAGGGAGTTTTCTTTGAATGATTACAGAAACATTCTCCCCTACTCTCACCTTCTCACATCTTTGAAGTTTTTATTTCCTCTTTGTTAAACATATTTCTTTTAGAAATATAGCATAACAAGGTACTTGTTTAGTGATATCAAAAAGTGGAATATTTACCTCACATTTATGAAAAGTCTCATAGCAATCTTTATAGTTCTTTATTTTGTGAGATTCTACTAAAGCCTCAGAAAAAGGTGGTACTAGCTTATATTTAGAAAGAGGTGGAAACTTTTGTTTGGCTACTTCATTGTCCTTAGGAAGGTCCTTGTTTGCTACAATGCTTTCCTGTTTTTCTTGCTCTATTGGTGTAGGAGTTGCTTTTGTTTGAATGTCAATCTCTTTACCACTCCTCAAAACAATTGCACTCATATTCTCTCTTGGGTTCACCATTGTTTGAGAAGATAATTTTCTTGAATTTTGTGTCTCTAGCTGATTGATTGTAGTAGCTATTTGACTTACCTGATTCTCCAAATTTTGAATGTTAGCCCTTGTCTGATTCTCCAAATTTTGAATGCTAGCCCTTGTCTCCTATTGAAATTGTAAAGTGTAAGTGACAAGAGACTTAACAATATCTTCTAAAGACATACCGGAGTTAGAAGTTTGTCCCTATTGTTGTCTAAGTGGGTAAGGCTGCTGATACTACTGAAAATTTGGGCAATTTTAAGCAAGTGGCTGATTTACTTGTGGGTTCCTATAGTGAAATTGGGATGATCCCTCCATCCTAGGTTCTATGTGTTTGAATAAGGATCATACTTACTTTGTGGTTGTATAGAGAAACCACCCATTACGTTCACCTACTTAATAGGTTCCTCTTGAAGAGTTGGTCATGCATCAATTGGATGTCCTACTATTGAACAAATTCCACAAGCTTTTGCTGTCTGCATATTTCCTACAGCCAATTGATGAACAAGAGAGTTATTCAAGGGAAGAAAACTTACATCATTGACAGGCTTGGATAAAGAATCAAGCCTATTGCCAAATTGTTATGAGTTGGCTGCCATGTTTGCAATCAAGTTCCTTGCAGCTTTAGGAGTTTTATCCACCAAAGCACCACTGCTAGCAACATTAATCATGCTCCTTTCAGTGGGAAAAAGTCTCTCATAGAAATACTGGATGAGTAACTGTTCACTAATCTGATGATGGGGGAAACATGCACACAATTTCTTGAAATGCTCATCATATTCATATAGGGGTTCTCCACTATACTGTCTTACACCACAAATTTCCTTCCTAATATTGGCTGCCTTGAAGCTGAAAAATATTTCTCCAAAAATAATCTCTTCATCTCATTCTATGTTGTGATGCTCCCAGATGTTAGATAGTAAAGTCAATCCTTAGCCAAATCCTTAAAAGAGAATGGAAAGACTCTTAGTTTGATTTTCTCTTTAGTCACCCCTATCGATTTCATCTTGTGCACACTATATGAAACTCTTTTAGATGCTTGTGAGGATCTTCACCTGCACGACCATGAAAAGTGGGCAAGAGATGAATTAGTCCAGATTTTAATTTGAAATTAATAGTAGCATCTAAAGTAGGAAAAGTTATGCATAAGGGTTGTTGATCTAAATTAGGTGTGACAAGCTCTTTCAAAGTTCAAGTTTCAGCCATGACTTCTTCCTTTTTTAAATTTCTTTGAGCTTCATTTCTTAACCTGTGTAAAGTTCTTTCAATTTTTGGTTCATACTGCAAATTTCCTTGATTAGAAGATTGAGTTACAGTCATAAACAATCCAAAAAAATCTAATAGACCCTAAAAAGAAATAAAAACAAGAATAAATAGGAAAAATCACAAAAGCACAAAAATCAACTAGAATGCATCCCTGGCAACAATGCCAAAAATTTGGTATGCTTTTCATAGGCAGCCAAATTTAGAACCTTACTTCAATTAAATTATTTGTAGTAGTGCGAATAATGGTCGATCCCATGAGGAGTATCTAGCTTAGTTTTATGCAATATGAACATAAAGGGAGTTTTGAATATAATGAAGAAAGTGTTATCAAAGAAATCTATCAAAGAAGAAAACCTTGGTTTAAGTCAACATCCACTATCAGAATCTCATAGCTTATCATTGACATAATTATAAATCAATTCATACTTTAAATATTCGCCATTGGAATTATTTTCCCATCTCTCCTTCAATATAGTTAATTAGAAGACAACATTCTAATTAACCCTAACTACTAAACAACCCCAAACAAGCGCTAAAGGTTTAATCTAATAGCAGCCTTAAGATTTGTAGGGATAGGTGAAGCTAAACAACACAATTACTAGTAGTTGTATTTAATATTCTTCCTAAGATTTAATAACTGCAATAGCAATAAATTATTAAACCCTAGTTGCTTCTCAAATTAGAGGGATCAAATGATTAGGAATTTGATATCTAATCTAGCAATAGATTGTAATGAATAGTAAACTAGTAGATCTCCTAGCAATTAAATATAACAATTATAATTATGAACAAAGAAGAATATTCAATACTCAAAGTATAAATTGAACAATTAAATCAAATTAGATCTCACAGTATATTGATTCTGAGGTTTCTGTCTCCTTAAACTAAGAATAAAAGTTAAGCTATGCAGGGCCATGAAATCACAAAGAAAATAAAATAAAAGAGAGAAAAAGAAGATGCTCTATCGAAAGCCACCAAAAAGTCCTTCTCAAAACCCTAACAAAAGAAACCCCCAAAACCCTTAGAAATTACTATTTTTACAGAGTCAAAATATGCAAAATCTGTAATTTTTGTAAGTTTCAAAAAATTGGAAATAGAGTCCACCTTGCGGCCTCTATTTGGGTGGTGGTTTGAGTGGGTTGGCAGCGGCGGCATCGGTCTGCTGCCTCTGGTGATTTGTTCCTTATTGCTTCTCCTCTGCACTTCATCTTGACTTTGGCATTCTTCCTATATTTTCCCTTGATGTAGTACTTATGTCTCAAAACTCCCAACATGAAAGTTGTAGAACCTTTTTGTGTGTTTTTAGAACATCTTTAATCATCTCAATCGAAGGTCGGATGAGAGAGTTATGCCCAAAATATGAAGTGATGCTGAAATTGTCCAAAATCCTTCAATTGACATTTTTTTGCACTTAACCACTCTAATTGGCTCCTAAATCAAAATATGAGAATAATGAGTGCATTAAGAGTCAAATGAGTGTAAAAAATTAATATTAAGGTAATAAAATATGATATTTTGCATTCTCATCAATTCACCATCAAATCCTCTTATCTTTAAGTGGTGGAAAGTTTCTCGCACCATTCACATGTCGCCATTTCTTTGGATGCTCCAAAGTAACGTTTTGGAGGCTTAGAAGTAGCAAAATAGAAGCAACCCATGTTGGATACAATGATGGCTCACTCTAAAGTTCCTCTTTGTCTTTGAAGTATTTATTCTATGACTCCAAAGGATCTAACTTTGATCTCTGAAGTACTTCTCCTCTGATTCCAATGAATTATATTCTTTGAAGAGTATCTTGCTAACTTTGAAGTCCTTGATGTCTTTCTCTGAGAGGCTTTTATTAACTTAGAAGGACTTGTCTTGAATTTGAAGCAACGTTGTAGACTCTAAGGTTATTATATTTGTACTTCAGATGGGCTTTACTAACTCTGAAGGTGATTAGCTCATGACTTCCGAAGTGCTTCAATTGACTTTGAAGGTTGTGAGCTTGTAACTTTGAAATAATTTAATCACTCTAAAGTTATTTTCCTCTATCTTTGAAGTGCTCCAGTGGCTCAGAAATGCTTGTTTTGACTCTAAGGCATTTTTACTGATTTTGAAGCTTGTGCCTTCGTGACTCTGAATATATTAGATTGTAACTTCAAAGTTCTCTTAATGACTCTGAACTTTCTGTTTTCTTCTTTTAAGTATATTTTTGAATTAATTTACTTGAGCATTTACTTGGTTTCTTCCTTTAAGCATCATGAAGATTATTCTCAAGATTAGTTTAAAAATTATTTCAAAAAAATACTTGAGAATAAATTGTTAGTACCTTAATGTTTCACTCATGTCTTTGCTCATCATCAAAACATGGTTGGCTAAGAATGTTCATTATCAAAATCAAGCTAGATAAGTGTCTATGTTCAACATTCTCCCCTTTTTGATGATGACAAAATATTGAGTGATATATAATTCAAAAACTATACAAATAAAGAAAATTTAAAGCGACTAAATGCATGTTTGATGTTTAATGAAATTCTATTAACTTAGTGCATCTCCCCCTGAATGGGTGCACTACATTTCATACATTTTACTATGTTTTCTCTCCCCCCCCCCATTTTGTTAGAATAAAAAAGGTAGAAATAAATAAAATGAATTTACATAGCTTATCATGAAATAATACAAAACATTATCAAAATTATACTGCCATCATGATTCAGCCCGATCTTGGGCTGTGGGAGTGTGGGTGTGTGTTTTAGAGTTTATGTTATTATTTTGTTTTATTTGATAAATATTATATAGGTCAGACCTTAATATTTCAGGGAATACTCTATCCATTTCTCTTTAGAAACTAACCAAGTTCCAAAATGGGACTTGAGCACTCCACCCTAAAGGTGGGCAAATCTTGGTGAAATCATAGTGAAAAAAGGAGGGTCGCGCCTCAAAAAGTGGGGTGTGACAACTGAGTATTCAAATTGAAGCTATCAAGACCCATCCTCAAACCCAATATTCACCATCCTATCCACTTTCTCCACAACATCACTATAGATCCCCTTCACCCATTCAGTTTCCTACACATTCATCATCTTCCATCTCACATACATACACTCCAGCTCTAGAAGTTGTCCAGCCTTAGGCTAAACAATCTAAAATCATCATTCAACACCCCCCCCACTACATACACAACCTTCTTCAATATTTCCAAAATTCATTCCCATTGAACCTTTACCCAATTATCCAAAGGAGTATCTTTCAAATCCAAACAGAGTTATTGGAAAGTATCCCACTAAACTACTACTTCCTTTCTTTCATTTTCTTTCAAAACACACAGAATGGACTTTGCTTGATCTAATTTGTTCAGGAGAAATAATCCCCATGCGAATTGATGAAATTCCTCCAGAAAGGAATACACCTTCAATTCATCCACAATGGAGAAAGCTTTCAACTCCTTCTCCAAAATCTCCTCCAAAACCAAAGGATGAAAACCGTGATATTCTTCTTCATATCTATCATCTAATCAGACTCACATACTCTGAATTCACTGCTCAATCAAAAATAAATTCTAACATTGCTAGAATGTTTCTATCCCACAATCTTGTCATTTATCCTTCTACACTTCCATTTCCACAAATCATGGATCAGAATACTCTTTCTAGAATTATATTGACCCCTAATCCTCCTCACAAACTCATGGGTCATGAAATCAAAATTTCTCAATTAGTATCTTTTCAAGATGCATATACTGAGAAGCTTCTTATGATGCTTCCAGCTTCAAGGCCCCCTAGAATAGTTTTTCCATCTCCCTCAGGACCTTTCAATAATATTTTCATAACTAAGGAAGAATCTTTGTTCTATTTAGAAGCAAATTTGCAAGCTATTGCTGACAATCTTTCACTTCCTTATCTATAGCTTACTAATTCATCACTTCTACACAAAATTCAGGTGAATTATCCCAAACTAGCCCCTTTACCAAAACCAAAAACCTCACCACCTCGAAAACCAAAAACAGTTAGAAAACCAAAAACCTCAACTGCACCAAAAACAAACACATCCAAAAAACTACCTCTATTACCATATAATAAACTATCTAGATAAAACCAAAAAGAAAACCTAGAATTTCACCTCCTAAGGTTCATTAAAGGCCTCTCCTCCTCGACAAACTATATATTATGAGGAATACAAGGTTAGAATGAATGCTAACACTAAAGCTATTCTTAAGAAGCAACCTCCTCTCTTTCCTGAACTCTTAGACCCCACTTTCAGAGATCACATCAATATCATTTATGTTTCAACCTATAAAGAACCATTTCTACCCTAAGAAGCACCCACTTACATTCCAAAAGATCTCACTTTTATTCTTCCTTTTCTTCCACATAGAATTAGGAAAGCTATTTTAAAACTCAAATCATCTCCCACACAACCCTCATCTTCCACAACAACAGAAACTCCTTCAATACCTACTCTTTCTTCTAATAACCCCAATTTCTTCCCTTTCACCTTTAACAGAAAAGCAAGAAACTAACTGCTATATTTAAAACTGACATCTTCTTTGTCTGACTATAGTTATTTCTTTTGTGATGTTAATTCATTATTATTTGCATATTCTGCCGTATATTAAACTGCAATGATGTATCTTTTTGTTTTAATGTTTTTCAATCACTTTTCCTGTGTAATATAACTATGTAATGTCATTCTAATGTACAAAATTCTGTCATTTTAATGCAATCTCTTACTTATTCCCTTTTACTTCATTCTTTTTTATTATGACAAAAAGGGGGAGAAAAATAAGAAAAGAGAAAAATAAGAAAAAACATTAAGAGAAGAGTGAAATAATTTTTTTTCAAGGTACATATATTCAAGGGGGATTACCCATGCAAGGGGAGCCCCACTAAGAATCACATTGCATACATTGCATATTCTAAAATTTTTATAAAAGGTTCATCACTCAAATGTTTTATCATTATCAAAAAGGGGGAGAATGTTAAGTCTAACCCCTTTACTAAACTTGATTTTGATGATGAATGAGATTAAACAACTTAGTTTTGATGATGAACAACCAAATGAGTGAAAAATTAAGGTATCAACAAATTACTTCCCAAATGTTGCAATATTAGATATCAAAATAGATTAAGGAAAGTAAAGAAAGGTGTTAACTATAGTATCATTACACTAACCATTCAAAGAAATATATATATAAGAATTCTCAAATAAAAAAATGTTTAAAAGTCATTATGAAGTAATTTAAAACTTGCTTAAAGGCTTGACATGGAAGGTTAGAAGTTAAGAAGAAATCAGATTTTAATAAGAAGTTACACAGAAGTATTTCAGAACAATATCAGAAATAAAATGTGTAACCTGGAAGCACTCAAAATTTACCAGATGTAACTCAAAACCAGGCCAGAAGCATTTCATAACTGACTCAGAATCAGAATATAGCAATAACAAACATCAGAAGAAAACTAGAAGTTGCCTCAGAAGTATAGAGGCTACTAGGAAGTAAAATAGAAATTCAATTCATATACATAAGATCTTTAGAGAAACAAACAAAATCAACCCAGAAGAAGAGTCAGTTGTTCAGAATCATGCCAGAAGAAACACAACACTACATAGAGGTAATACAGAACATGGACATGGTGCACAAAAGCAATGCAGAAGCACTATCCCATCACATAGAAGTATAAAAAGCTACATAGAGTCAATCCAAAGACACTTAAGTTATTCAAAACCATGCTAGAACATTTCTTGGATTGACAAAAGCAACACAGAAGCAACATCAAAAAGATAGAAGTAATACAAAAGCACTATCATGCTGCATAGAAGCAATATAGAACATAATTACACTACACAGAAGCAATATAGAAATCATAACATACTATGTAGAATCACGTTAGAAGCATTCTCAGAGGCATGTTTAAGTTAGCATGATCCAATAAAGTTATACGGAAGTAAAGTCTAAATTTCATAGGTAAATCAGAGGCAACTCAAAAGATATTCAGAAACCAAAATTATGATCATTGAAGAATAAGATAGTCGATAGGAATTCTAAAGATGATACTTCCAAAAATATACTAACCACAGAAGTTCTAAAGAACCACTTTAGAAATTCTGTTAAGGTATGAACCAAAGCATGAAAATTCTGAGGACGCTACTCAGAATCTCTAAACCCCGACTATAACCAAAAGTCGTTACCAAACCTACTTAATTAATTTAAAAATTATGCCAAAGGTTGCAATGACTAATATTTTCAAATCCTATATATAGAGGATTAAGATGACACTTAATATAATAGAGATTACATTGAAAATCATCTTTGATTCAAGAAAGAGCATTCACACCTTTCCATCATTCAACTCTAGCTGCTACAACACTGTCAAAGTATTCAGAGTCTTCAAAATCAGATCTGCATCAACTTAAAAAGGAGTTTGAATCTAACTCATTGCTTACTTTATTCTTTCAATTAAGATTTAATTTTTGTACATGTTTACCTAAGTAAGAGGAATTATTTTTGTACATTCCACTTGAAATACAAAGAGTTAGTTGGTAAGCTCTGTGAAATCAATAGTTTGTAAAAGTTTCTAGTTAGCTTTGAAAAACCAGTAAGTTAGTTGGTAAGTTTGGAAACCAATGTGTATAAGTTAATTGGTAAGCTTGAAAACCAATGTGTAAAAGTCTCTAGTGAACTTAGAAAATCAATAAGTTCTTGGCGAACTTGCAAAACCAACAATTATTATAGTGGAACTTGAGTTCAATAAAGGAGACTGACTTAGAGAAGTGGAGTAGGAATTCAGGAAGTGCCGAACCACTATAAAAATTCTATGTGTATGTGCTGTAAGCTATTCTTTATTTTATTTTAAGCATATTTCTCAAGTTATTGGCCAAAATTTTTAAAGGCTCAATTCACCCCCCCCCCCCTCTCTTGATCTAGATAAGGACCAACAAAAAAGCCATGCCTGGAATTCATGGTAAGTCATTTTCCCCAATGGAATTTATGATTTTTGGGTAGCTAGGGTTTCATGATAACTTGTGAACAATGGGATTTGAGGGAATTTCAAGATTTATGTGTAATTGCCATGAGGAAAAATGATTAATGATAGTGTTTTGGAACTTAGTTGGGCATGAGAAATCATGAGTTATGCTTATTACGGTTTCATGAATAGTGATTTTTGGGGATGGTAGAATTGTTATGCTAATCATGGCAGAAATGATTAATTCGTAGATTATAGTGGTTTAGGACTTGTTTAAGGGTGAAAGATCTAATTTTTGGTTCCTAACCTAATTAGGGTTATAAAGGATCTTTGTGTATAAAAGTGTTTAAATAGCTAATGCATGTTATTAAGGACTTAATTGACTGTTTTGTGGTTGTTTACATGTTCATCATGTTATATACAAGATACATGTTGTAGGAAATGATTGGAAAAAGAATGGTGTAATAGAAGAATCCATTGTAGCCTGACTTTGGCCATGAAAGAGGTATTAAAACAATGCATGTAATGTATAAAATATATGGTTAGGGAATGATTAAAGAAGAAAGGAAGCGAAATAGTTTTATGGCAAATGTTAAAGCGCAGTTATCCACTTGAAAGGTATATGAACATCTCAAAGGACCAATGATAGTCTCTAGAAGTTGTAATTCATTGGATTGATATGCATTAGTAAAAATTGTCATGTAAGTGAATGGAACTGTTGTATGTGTAGGGGCCAAAGAGTAGTATGGGAAGGGAAGGCAGAGAACTTAAGAAATTGTAAAATGCCTCATCGGTAAAGTAAGCATTTGTCTTGTTGTATGCATGTATTGGGATAGTGTTTATCCCACATGTTTTGAATTAGGAATGTACACATGAGTGGGGATAGCGACTATCCCATGATTACATTATGTAATAAATGGTATTTATGATACTCTATGACTATGTGAGGAATTAAAGGATAGGGATAGCCCATATCCCATTATGTTATCTTAATTTATTATGTTATGTGAATATGTGAATTGGGAATTGATTGGGATAGGGAGTATCCCGTATATTTATGTATGATGATATTATTCTTATGTATAGATGACTAAATGAAAGGGATAGAGAATATCTCATGTCTATGTTTGATAGTATATTACATATGATTGTAGTTTTCATTGAATGGATTGGTAGGGATAATAAATACCTGTGAGGCTTGAAAATTTTGTTGCAAACAAACTTGCATTGTAGCCAAAAATTGATAGTATATGTATGACAATAGGGAGTTAGAAATGAAAAATAATGATGGCCATGGTTAATGGTGTGTATATGGTGATAACTTGAAGGGAAATACTATGAGAAAAGTGGATAGAAAGCATCACAGACGGGCCGCATGTGTATAGATTTATGTACACTGCTAGAGTACCATAATGGTTGGAGCTTAAATTGCTCCATCAACTAGCTCCAACCCTTATTTTTGTTCCAGCCTTCTCCCCTTGCTCCCCAAGCTATAGAAACATTGCTTCTCACAGAATTCGGCATCAAGGCGCTAGGGTATTGTTAACAAGCAGTGTTGTAAAGATCCGACATGAAGAAAATGTTCTATTGGGCTGATTTGGATGTTGAGAGTCGTAAAGAATTCAAGGGTTTTGCATTAGAGTTAGAATTTGTGGATTCTAATTAGAGTAAATTGGATGGTAGGCTATTTCTATTAGTAATTGAGCTTTTCTGCTAAACAGATCATTTGAATTCGAGTTTATAAAGCCCGATTTCATTGTTGGGATGCTGGAAATTAGTGAAAACATGAATTTAGTGGTGAAGTAGGTGTTTTGAGTGTAGATTACAATAAGAATTCAGTTCAAATATGTTTTTATGTGGTTTGGGACAGAAGTCCCAACTTGTGAATAACAAGCATGATGAAATTTGAAACTACACTATAGATGTTTGATGAAATAGTGCTAAGGGTAATACAAGGATGATTCAAATTATAATTCCTCGCAAGTGTACAAACATATAGCATTATAGTGTGCAATGCAAGGGTCAATCCCATAGAGAATGGTCAAATTGACTTAATTAATTTCAGTTACTGAACTATCCTAACCTTAAAAAGAATGTATTTATAATTATATGAAGATGAGTAATGATTGGTGTAATTTTAGAATTTCAGAAACCTAATCGAATGAAAGTAAATCAATGGCTAAATATAATCCAGAGAGATTAGCAAGATGTAAAAGTCTAAGGATCCAATTTCACTATTAGATGATACCCCATTTGTTAATGGAATGCTGGATTTAATGCCTCACTTGGGTTTGTTCTTTCAAAAATAAGATTATTATTGTTAGGTGTGTGGGCTTAAATCAAGTGTTTTCACTCATTCTAATTACCTATGGTTTATAGCATAATTGAGGTGAAAACACATTAAGCTCAAGAACATAACAACCAAAATAGTATGGTTTAGCATGTACTGTCCACATTAACCATCTATCTTTCTCATTCAAGGGAGCTTATGGTTTAGCATATGGTGTCTACCTTAACCATGCTTTGATAATTAATTTAACTTATAGTATTGGTGATTAAGCAAAAAAATAAGTTAAATCATTGCAAACAACATCATGAATGAAACAAGATTATATAGCATTAATAATATCCAACAATCCATAATAAAAAGTATCAAAAAGGGTTACATCTTCATCTTAAAAAAAGATATTTAGTTTATAAGAGAAAATAAAATAACTCCCTTAGATAGGATGATAATAATGAAGAACATCTTCCCTCTTTCTTTTTCTTACTTGCAATCCCTTATTCTTCTCCATGAGAAATCTCCCAGAAAAATGACCTCCAAACCTCAAAGAAAAACTCCTCAAACAAAAGTGAGAAGAACCTCTCAAAAAACGCTAGCTTTTTTCTTAAAGACCCTTGAGATACACACTGTGATAAAAATCTGCAAAATACTAGTCCGCCGTTGGCACTAACTTGCTGCCTAACCGATGCTGGTCTTCGGTCTTGGCACTGCCGATGCCAGGTGGGGGCCGGTGGTGCCGGCTGGTGTAACAACCCGGGGCTCCAGTGTTATATTGTCCGCTTTGGCATAGGGTGCCCACTCACGGCCACTCCCCACCCTCACGGTTTTGTCCCGAACAAACAAGCCCGTCATGTGCACCCACCCAAAACGGGTCACACCTTCACAATCGAGCCCCCACAATATAGCCCAGGACTCCCTCCCTCACCCAGGCGATATGGGATATACATCCACCCCTCCTCAGGGCTGCCATGTCCTCATGGCACACACCCCCGCAGACTGTTGGGAGTCGGCT